>CAMOHE010041396.1:0-29187 GCA_946598075.1 Artocarpus hirsutus | reverse complement strand
TCTCGTCGGAATACCTACAGCATAAAATACTTGATGAGCTAACGCTCAGTAAGTCCCATAAATCCCAAATGGACAATCAAATGAATGCATGATTTGATTATGCTTTCTTATGAACTTTTCTTATCTTCATCGTTTCTTATCTTCCATTAGGGCCCAAGTGTTCGTACCATTGCGCAATTTCATTAGGGTCTACGTAACACCGTGACCATATTTTATCTTTTAAACTCCCCTTGCTTCGGGAGTCGGTACGACACTTTTCTTAACTTTTGGTGACATTTACCGATCCATTTAATATGGTTGTCATACCAGGCATGAAATGATATTCACATGTTATCCATAAATCATAAGTTCATATGCATTGTAGAGTACCTACAATTACTTACTTCATAAACATCAATGTTTTCATGATCGTATACACAAGTATACCATATATTGCATGTAACAATACATAACATGATATACACTCAGGTATTTTATTCGTATACACAAGTACACCATATATTGCACGTAACAATACATAACATGATATACACTCAGGTATTCTAATCGTGTACACACAGGTACCGTATCTATATCTCTAGGCACTCATTTCATAGCAACAAACGAGTTCACATTGGAATTTATACCCTAATATGCATATTCTCGCATTCTACACCTACCATCTCACGCTATAGGTGGGAAGGGTACTTACTTGTTTTTGCGCACTGAAAAATCAACTTCGTTCTTCGGTCTCCTAGACTCCTAGGATCCTGTTGGCCAATTATAAAATTATTAGCCAATTTTCAATACGCTTCTTCACAAAACGTTCATTATGTAATTGTCCGAGTTGTACAACTATACACAACTCTATAAATACTAATTTTCTTATTTACGTCGAATTCTACCCTATCGTCACTTACGAAGAGTGAAAATCTTCCTAATCACTTTATTTTCTTACTTAAGGCCCTTCTAGAGCCTTTCGGGTTATTAGGGCAAAAATGACGATTTTGCCCTCCGTGGCCCTACTGACCTATTTAAGCTCGATTCCATTCTTTTAAATAAATACGGCCACACATTAATTTCAAAATAATGTCCTAGTGGCTCAAAACTCTTTATTTCACACTTAAGCCCTATTTTCATAAAACTTTACGGTTTAGCTCCTAAACCGAAAATTGTGATAATTTTACCCCCGGGGCTAAAATTTTCTCTTTACACTAAAAATTCCTATTTTTCATAAGAAACATTTTTGCTTGAAGTGTCATACCTCAAATCATTTTGAAAAATTATGTTTTTGCCATTTTACCATATTTTCACTTTTAACAAATTCTTGAAAATTTGAAAACTCACAAACGGTTGAGTTTTTCAACGAACCGTCTGTGATGCTTAATAGTTTCATCAAGATTTACAACTTTTATGTTTTAACTTTTCCCAAAATATTACTGTACAGGGGTGTTTTTGGCTGTTTTCCATTTCTGCCGAGAAAGAAAGTTTTCTTTCAATTTAGTCCCTTGGACGTTTTTGTCAAATCCCTTTTCAAAACTTCAAATCTGCCCCTGCAGAGTCTATTCCATAGCTTACTCAGGTCATTTTCGTGCTCAAACCTCATTTTTACACAATTTAATCCTAAAATTACAAAAATATTATTTTATGCAAAAATTGTCATTTTGCACCTTAAATCAAAATTTCATCATCTAAACAGGTCTTTCATCATATACACATGTAATTCCATCAACCATAAGCTTAAGAACTCACATGGATTTGAGAAAACAAAAATCCAAACAAAAATTCAAAACTTTAAAAACCAAAACTTACCAAAATAGCCTCTTTTCGATTTCTAGCCTTGAAATCCCTTTTGATCTGCCTCTAAGCCTCCTTTTCATGCAAAAATAACATGGGTTAACATCTCCCCTTCAACCCATGAAAAACCCCTTGAAAACTCAATAAAAAGTTTAGAATTTTACCTTAAATCTTGTAAAAATCCTTGGGGCTTGCTTCTAAAATTGCTTTGTGGCTATTTTCTACAATTTTTGAGGTTGAGAAATTTTCTTGAAGCATTGATCTATGGCTGCCGTGGGTTTCTTGGAGAGAAAGAGTGCAATTTTGTGATAACATGCATTAAATGCAAGCTTATCACATTTGGTGACTCATGGTAGCCTTTATGGTTACCCCTAGGTGTCTTCTTACTATTGGGCCACATTTCAAGCTTTGGTGGCCCAATCAAATTCAATTGGGTGTCCACTTTGTTGGGCCCAAAATTCACACGGTGTAATTTTTCGTCACGCAGTATTTTTCTTATACTGCCGTGGTAAAATCAGTGTATTTTCTATCCTTAGACTGTATAAAAATATTTAACTTACTTTTCGTTCACTTTTGGAGGCCAATCATAACATTTTTCGTATCTGCGTTTTCACTTAGCAGTATTCTTATACTGCTCTGGCCTCCTTTCTATCCCAGATTAGGGTTCGGACAACCTCTGTGTCCTAATTGCATTCTAGTCGTTCATTCGTTTATACCACAATTTCACAATTAATTGTGATATAAAATTTATTTTATGGATATTATTTACAGATTTTCGAGTAATTAAACTCATAAAATCTGTATTTTACCATATCCAACATTTCATCATATTTCCCATAAAATATGCAATCAATGTCATTTATTCGTACTTTATCGTAATTTGTACAAAAATTACAACTTTTACAAAAATCATATTTTTAAAAGTTAATTCATTAATTAAACCCAATAAAATATTAGGTTTTGTTAATGACATTTTCTCGGTCATTACAGAAGTATTTTTTACTTTTAAGGATATTGTGCGTTGTACAACTATCTAATATACAAATATCCTGAACATTAATATTGAAATTTGCTCCTTCATTAGTGCAATCCATATCAAGCTTCACATAAAATAGACAATTTAATAAAAATAAAGTTTTAAATGGATTATTTAAGGAACATTTTATTCAATGAAACAAAATATTAATACATCCAAAAGTTACAAGTAAAATATAACAAATAGAAATATAGTTTTACATTTACCAATCAGTTGTCACCAGGTTCCTTATCAACAAAATTATCAGTAAAATCTAAAGCATCAAGGTGTATTAAATCATCCATAGAATCTAAATGTTCAACAAAACTTATTTCATTTTCTTTCCCTATTAAGGATGCCTTATAAAGCCTACATAGATGCTCTAGTGTTTGATAAACTCAGGACCTATGCCCTTTAGTACCACATATATAGCATGAATCTTCAGGATTCTAAGAAGAATTTTCACGAACATTTTTTCCTTTATCATTCTTCCTTCATGATGCTTCTTTTAGATTTTGTGGTTTTGTGCACTGTAAAAATTGCCTTGAATGCGTCCCCAACCATGGCCACAACCATGACCGTGTCCGTATCCACATCTAGGCCCACGACCATAACCCTGATTATATCATTGTCTAAAATTTTCAATACTTGCATCATTTACTTCTGAAAATACTGCTGAACCTATAAAACGAGACTGATGATTTTTTATCAAAAGCTTATTATTTTTTCTGCTATCAGAAGAGAAGAAATTAGATCAGAATATTTCTTAAAACTACTCAACTAATATTGTTGTTGTAAGGTTGTGTAAGATGCATGAAATAGGGAGTAAGTATTTTCCTACTTTAATTTTTTCCTTGCAAAATTTCAATTGTGAAACTATTCTGAACATAGCAGAGTTATAATAATTGACTTTTTTAAAGTTTTGGAATCGCAGAACGTTCCATTCATCATGGGTTGTAAGAAGTATAACTTCTTTTTGATGATCGAATCTTTCTTTAATATCCTTCCATTGCACTTGGATCTTTCATAGTGAGATATTCGCATTTTAAATCTGTATCAAAGTGTCTATGAAGGAAAATCATCACTATTGCTTTATCTTATGATGATGTAATATTGCCTTCTATGATTGTCTTCGAGAGACCCATTGACTCAACATGCATTTTTAATCAAGAATCCAAGGCATATAATTCTTTCCCATGATATCCAATGCAATAATTCAAGCCTTGCAAGGTTTGACATTTGGTCAATATAAGAAATATAAAAGTGATTAGAATCACGACTTTTTTTATTCAAAGCATAAGTAGTACAAGTATTACATGTTATTGAAGTGAATAGCAATCATTAAAAGAGAAATAACCATAAACATTATTACTACAATAAAAAGTTAAAATTCGACTGGAGACAAATTGAAAATAAGAAGAATAATAATTTGAACAATAACAGCAATAATGAGAAATATTGTAACTATGTTAAATATTTTGTGAAAACTCTAACTATAGATTTTTTCTAAAGAGGAGATAAGATATTAAGCAGGATAAGAAGTGATATGTATGATACGTAAGAGTTAATAATTTACCAATTTTATAGAACAAAAACTAGTCGTAATTTAGTCGTTTATTACCGTTGAAATAGTGTTATTACCATTGAATAGTATAAAGACGGCATTGCCCTTGATTAGTATTTTAAGAAAAAATACAAAATCGTATATTGTAAAAAAAAAGTAACATATAAACAAATACATAAATAATAATCAACTATAAAATTTAAGATAAACAACAGAGTTTTGAGAAATATATACATATATATATATATGAAAAGGAATAATAATATAGACACGTCAATCCACTAGGTAAACTTTTTGAATGGTATATATGTAGGTGTCTATGTAAATATGTATAATGGACACGCCAATCTACTAAATAAATCTTTTGAAGGATGTATATGTTGTATATGTATAATAAACACGTCAATCTACTAGATAAACCCCTCGAAGGGTGTATATGAAGAATATGCTTGAGAAAAGGCAAAAATAATTTTTGTGATCACACAACAGTTATAATTAGGTAGCAAAGCCTCTACCTTATAAAGATGATTATACAAATATAGAAATAAATGAAAGAAATGATATACTTTGGCCTTTCCTTAGTAGGGGTAGAAACTTGAGTTAGAACTAGAGTGTTTGTGCTAATAATGTGATAAAAACTAAGAACTACAAAGGCAAAGTAAGAGAATTTAAAAAGAGATAGTAGAGAAAGAAAGTACATGAATATTTTAATTTCATATATCTAAAAATAGGTAAGAGAATGGGGTATTTACAAGGAAATTTTCATGTGCTACAGTGCCTACTATAGTAGTCATAATTGCTAAGTACCATAGATTGCTGCAATAATCACAGTCAACCATTGTTATAGTGTCTGCTATAGTATTTGTAATTGCTACAGTACCATAGACTGTTAAAGTAATCATGGTCAACTATTTTACAGTAACTTTGCCAGATTTGACTTTATTATGAACGCTGATGTCAGCGCTAACTTCAGTGAAAGATATATAAATCTAATCTTGGATACTGATTTTTGGTGGATAAATATAATTGATTATTCATAACAAAGAAAAGAAATTAATAGGTTCTTTCCAGAATTGAGAAAATCAAACCAAATCCATGTCTGCAGAGAAAACCCTCAAAAAAGGTGAGAAAACTCAACTTTAATCAAGGGCAGAGGAAGATTTATATAAGTGGGGCCACATTTTTTTAAAAATTAGTTTTATTCTTGATTTTTGTGTAAAATTTTAATTGTGCTTCTATTAATTTCAGTTGCATGCTTCTCCATTTTGTAAGAAAAATAATAATTGTGCTCCACTTATTCGTTGAAATATATAATTATATATATATATATATGTACGTAGTCAATAAAAAAAATATCTTTGATTTTTTTAATAATGCCCCATTCAAAGTATTTTTTAGCTCTACCACTGACTTTAATAATCAATATCTCGATAATATTCAAGTCTAATTAAGTCTACTCATTACAACAATCATTGTTCATAATTCACATACAGAACGATAACAAGTACTTATTAAGAAAAAGGGCATATACTAGACACAATAAAATACCCAAAAAAACTAAAAGTTAAAAGGAAGGGCAAAGTAATGAAGTATTCGTCTTTGGGGTATAATGACAATCGGGTAAAACGTCCAAGTGACTGTCATAGCGACTATCAAACACAATAGTCAATATGAAACACCACACACAGGCTTTTAGCAATAACTCATAATGTCCTGTTCCTGTATGTACAGACCCAGCTTTGCTATAAAGTCATCGAATCATAATAATTGTCGTTTTCGAACTTGTCCGCTGATATATCATAGGCTTACGGAACTTTGAATTAATGGCAAAAAGTTGATGGAAAAAACAAAAACAAAAAGAAATAAAAGAAAGAAAGAAAGGAAACAAAAGAACAATCAATAATTTTTTTTTGACCCATGCGTTGCATGGTATTTCAACACTGGAACGGATCGATAATATGCATACATGCATGGTAATTGGCATGTGATATGAATTGACGAGAGGTTTTAAATTACTAATTAAGGGGTTTCGGCCATGTTTTCATTGCTTCCTTTATGATACCAAACTGCTATAATTGGTAAAAGAAAAACAAAAATGCCAGTACATATGTGTGTTGATCTAGGATTTGATATTCCATGATATATATATATATATATACACACACATATATATTATGCTAATCACATAAATATTTAGTTGGGCTGGTCAACTACGGCTCTTGTGTTTCATGCAAATATTCAACCATGTTTAATTCTGTCTCCTTTTTATTTTTTGTTTTCGTTTATTTTTATTTTTATTTTTGCTTTTCACAACAGATTTATGATCGACTCGTTGACTAGTGCCAAGAAATTCAATAATTCAGTTAGAAAAACCCACAAATAATCCAATGATGGGGGCACAATGTGCAGTGTTTGCAGCCACGACATGAAAGTGACAAGAAAAAAATAATTACGGTGCCTATAGTAAATTTTTTGAGTTTTCACCACTGTAAAGTGAAAAAAAAAAAAAAACCAACAAAATTGTACATGCAAAGCAGTAGAATAATATACGTACGACTCTGTTTCTGACCATTAAATTCATCAAAATCTCATTAATATATATATATATATATATATATATATATAGAGGCGCCAATATATGGTATTTTTCCATACCTAATTATCTTACCTAAAAATCTCAACTATGGATATTATATGAAGACACGAACTCTGAAAACCTTTATTTGGTGCATCTAAATGTATACTTGAATTAAAATACGAGTAATTAACAATGTGGAAGGAAAATATTTAAGTGGGGCAAAGAGGTTTGGAGTTGTGTCACTTTCCACTTGAGAGAAACAAAAAGGTTTTGGTTAGGGCATCACATGGGGGTGTGCATAAACTAAACCTTCATCCTGACATGTCCAAATCATGGTTTTCCCTAAACAATTAATTCATACTACGCCAAAGCCTGTCCCCTCTCATCCCTTCCACACAAATACCCATATATATATATATATATATATATGGGTATTTCTTTTTATTTTCCTATATATATTTCTTTAACCTTTAGACAAGGGAACACTCCTTTTGGAGCTCTGCTACTTCATGAAGTCCTTTGGAGGGGTCTATTATTGTTTTTGAGACTTGAAATTTTAAGAGACATATATAGACAAGTACAGTCAAACTGTTGCTGTATTTGTCTTTAGAGTTCAATTCCAAACGATCCGCCAGCAATTGAAAAGCAGACTTGTTTTATAGCAGTGATCTTGATATATGTACGAATGATACATCATATCTTATATAGAAAACAAATAGGAATGTTACATAAATTTATCAAAATATAGTAAAAATAAATATTAAATTATCACATTTCGCTGGTACAGTTAGGGTTTTAATTAAAGTGACCGTGCCTATAGTGTTGGCCAACTTTTGACACGGTGAAAAACAAATATTCAAGATCAAGTCTAAATTTATAATAAAGGATTTATGATATTTGATCAAGAAAAAAAAAGGTCATATGGTATGGGGGAAAAAACACTAGCTATCCTTAAACTTTATAGTTTTAACCATCAAATTACATTCATTGTATCATTTAAAAAAAATATTCAACTCACTACAAGAAAAACTATATTTAACGACATATTATTTACGATATGTAGTTTTTAAATGTCGTTACAAAGTACATACAACGACATCTCCAACCAAGATGTCGTTAATAACATTTGAAATAATAATTGACAACATCTATATAGATGTAGTATTAAAGGTCTCCTTTTAACGACAATAGTTTAGTATCGTTAAATTATTTAACGACAAGTAGGAGATGTCGTCAAAGACTTGGAGATTCCACGACATCCCTTATAGACGACATCTTGACTAATTTCGTCTATAAGGGGTGTCGTGGAATCTCCAAGACTTTGATGACATCTCCTACTTATCGTTAAATAATTTAACGACACTAAACTATTGTCGTTAAAAGGAGACCTTTAACACGACATCTATATAGATGTCGTTAATTATTGTTTCAAATGTCGTTAATGACATCTTTGTTTGAGATGTCGTTGTATGTACTTTTCAATGACATTTAAAAACTACATGTCGTAAATAATATGTCGTTAAATGTAGTTTTTCTTGTAGTGACTAAATTTAATAAACGATGAAAACTATGTTCCTATTTATATTTTCATGCCCCACCTATTTTCAGAAAAATAAAAAATGTTGAAACATTTGCCGCTAAATCATCTAGGTCCCTTTTGGTCAATATTGAAGACGAGTTCACAATCATTTATATATTATTTTGCTTTTCGGCTCATAGGGAGCAAATAGCCTTTATATATTGCTTCATGTACCCTTGATGCACCATTAATATGGTTATTCCACAAAGTTACTCCTACTCCCACCCTTAAATGGCAAATGTACATAGAATCTGTCAATTTGATTTTTCTCCTTCATATTTAAGTCATTTATGTCTATCAAATGTGTAACAAAGCTATTTCAGCATGCATTACCGCTACGCATTTAATTGTGAATCTTCTTCCAAATGGAACTAACTTAATTTATATGAAACTCTCTCAGACATGTACCAAGTGTTAAATAACTTGAACTAGTCTTACTTAGCAAATACACTGGCACTACCTATGTATGTATGTATGTATGTATGCATACGAGAAATCTCGTACATTAAACCACAAACTTTTACTCCATGTATGTATGTATCAATGAAAATATGATTGCGCTCAAAGTTTTTGTGGACAGCTAGATTATGGAGATTAAATAGGGGGAGAATTTTTGGGTATATATGTATGAATAGATTCCCTATTAGCATTAACGTGTCCTTTTATAATATTAGCATTAACGTGTCCTTTTATAATTCCATCAAGTAACGTCAAAATGCTATTAAACAAAAAAAAATGAAGAAGTTAAATGGTTGTGGATTAGAAAAGTCATAATTTTTGGCTATTTCACACATATAATTTTGATTGTCTAGTTTTTCTTAGAAAAAGGGGGCCACAGATTTAAAGAAAAAAATTAGAGAAAAAAAAGTGTGTTGAGAAGTGTACAATTTTCTCTTAATATAATTTTCTCCAATGTTGTAGCGAATTTTGAGTAATGGTTGAAAGTAGATGTAGTTTTCATATTTAAAGTAATAAGCCACTATAATTTTTTTTATCTTCTTGTTTAACTGGTTTAACCTTTATTATTTTATGCACCGTCTGGAGAACTTTCCAATCAGTTTTCACTGTCTACTTGGCCACTAAATTTACTTTGGCTTGTTTGACATGCAATTTTCTAGTCCAAAAATGTTTTTAACACAAAATCATCTCCTAATATTATAAGATATGTTTTAATTAATTGATCACAAGATTTAACTAAGCCTCTAATTAACTGCCAGATCTGCTTGAATATTACATATAAAAAAGGAGCTTTCTTAAAAGATGCACCATACATTGGCCCACGAAGAAGGGGGAAAAAAAAAAGAAAAAAGGTTAAAAAGGCGTATTAATTTAATACATTAAAAATGGAGCACTAACTGTGACATTACGTATCACAACCTTTATGAATAGTAGCGCAGCTTGCCATGAATACTTAATTATTTGCCATTTTGGACCTTCTAACGCCAAGCATTGAGTTCTACACCAGCACATTAATTATATCTTATGATGTGCAATTCTCATATAATATTATTTATTTAAGAAAATTCATCGTTATAACACTTGAAAATTTTTAATGTATTAAAAATATAATAAGTTAAGGATTATATTAAGATAAAAATACAGTTTAAGAAAATACTGTATAATAACATAAAAAATTATACAATATTAAAATAATGTAAAGTAAGAAAGTACACTGATAAAGTTATGTAGTATTAAAATTATATTGTAAAAGTAATACAGTATAGGAATTAGACTGTTTAGGTTAAGCATTACATAAATTGGACTGTTTAAGTTAAAGCAGTATAGTAATAATACTGTTTGAAGAATATGGATGAATAAGAAATGCTATAGCAGTATAGAGAATATATAACGCCCCTTTACGGACGTCACAGATGACGTTACATTCATAACTTCAAACTTTTAAGATTTAGATAAACTATTTAATTAAATCATATTTTGAAAAATCATACCCAAGATCCATGCATACATATTTTTTTTAAAATCAATATTCAATAACTTAATCCATTTTTATAATAATAATTTATTTGATCATAAACATCCTTTAAATAGTTTATCAATACCAATGTAAAATTGAATAACTTTTAAAACATCATTGAAAAACTATACTCACAGTTCGGCAGGCCAAACTTGTCCGGTAGGCCGAAGGTCAACCTCCGGCAGGCTGCTCGAGGCTCTACAAAAAAAGATTTCAAAATTCGATAAGATCCGTAGACTGGTACAAGGTAATCGGCAGGCCAATTAATACATCAGCAATCTGACTAGTAATGGTCGGCAAGCTGACCGTTTGTCAAAAATCCAATTTAATTTAAAACAAGTTCCAATATCTTAATGTGTAGAAAATAAGTATACTCTGAAAATAAAACATAGTTCATAAATTCTTAAAATTTCTTCCTTAGCGTCTTCCGTTTTCAATCCATCTTGCTTAGCTCATACGCCTTTCCTTACCCTCCACCTATTCCATTATCTTCTTACCCTTATCTGCAACATGATATAAAACTGAATAAGCTAATGCTTAGTAAGTACATTTATATCTCACAACTTAAATCATTTTATGAACATCATTATCATCATCATAATAGTGCTCTAGGCACAATTTTATAAAGAACATATCTTTCATTACATTGTCCATATTAAAACTTAATTTATTTTATCTTAAGAGCCCAAGTGTTGCACCATAATCACTATTGTAGGCGCGCCGTCATGAGAGGAGAAGGGTAGCTAATCCTAAACTAAACATGACATCATAACATAACATTGGTATGCAACACTTATTTAGGTGATACATGTATACATATTTAAACTTTCATGCTTTGAAATACGTCATCATCATACATGCATAACTTTTTGAACATAAAAATCTTTTATAAGTAATATTTAAATGAAATCATCATAAAATCATCATGGATATCATCATGAACATAATTTCAAACATTTATAAAACATATCATGTTGCAGATGAGAATGTACTTAACCTTAATTTATAGGTGACGATGCCGCGGTCTCGATGTGCTCACTTCATATTGTGTTCATGTCATATATTCATTTAAATAATAACAATTAACATATATTTTCAATGAATTAATCACCACAAGATAACATCTATTTCCATAAAACATCGCACGTACATTCATCTCATAAATACTTCAATTCATACTACCTTTTTCATTAGCCATAAAAATTCCATTTAACAATTTAAAATAACCCACATAACTTAAAATACCAAAACTGCCTGAAATTAGTAAAACAGTGAACAATTCTAACTTACATTCACATATTAAATTATCTATATCCTACAATAATTCCATAAAAAAAATACCACACATAATAGACACTTAAATTTACAATATAGCTATTAACTTTAAATAAATTCAAACCATTCCAAAACATGCATTGGAGGACATGAACAAAATAACTTCCAACATAATAGGCAGTGAGCTGCATATATTTTTTTTTTCATATTTCAATAATTAAAATAAAATCATTTAGACTCTAAAATTCATATGACAACCTATTAACATATAATTACAGAAGCACAAAAAATATTTATCACTAAATAAATTCATTAAATCATACAAAAACATCATACAATAGAAGTTCAACAATTTGCCGATAAAACAGTCTAAAAAACCTAGCTTTAATAAAAATTTCATAACATATATAATATTTGTTATTTTATCATGAGACTTTTCTCTTTATAAATTTAACATATACATAAACATATACTGTAACGCCCCTATGTGGGGGTTAGCAGTATTGAATAAATAAAAATAAACTTAGATTCAATATTATTTAAATCCATTAAATAGTGCCCATGGGTCTTTAAACAAAAATAAAAATAAACATTTAAAATACAAACTGCAGTTTTTAGTGTAGCATCAAATATTTAAAATGCAGTCATCATCACCATAGTACAATTCCCAAATAACTTAACACAGCCATCATAAAAGAAATACGAATCTTACATAATCTAGACGAGTTACAATTAAACAAAGATCTTCCAACACAAAATCAACAGTGTTGTTGCCTATTCCTCGTCAGATAAGTTGTACTGAGTTCCACCTAAGAGATATAAATATGATAAGGATGAGCATCGACATGCCTAGTAGGAAAAATCATTACTCACCTCAAGGTTTTATTCATTACCACATTAAAACTGCATGGTTAGTTAATTTACATCATATACTAGATTATGATGTTTATTATGATCATATCTCGTGGATACCATAGTTAACCATTACCAAGTTTCACATTTATACATATATACAAATATTACAATTCATCATTATTCCTAGGTATCCACATTAAATAAAGAACACTCCACTTATCGAAACCCAAATGGGCGTGCTTGGCCACCCACCAAACATTCCGAGGGTATTCCGGTGAGGGGACATCAAGCCCCGAGTCTTCACCAAGTCAATTCCTGTACAGTGTGTTCTGGGACTTTCGACCTAAGAAAGCGTCATCACCTTCTCCCTATTTTACCTTTTAGGGTAATCGTGTCCAATGACGTAACCGCCGTCCTCTTCACGTCTCACTATTTCTCAATGTTCCATCATTATTTATAGAGTCAATTTTTCTAACCATGCTTTCCAACTTATAACAACGTATGTTAATTCATTATGTTCCTCGCTAATCAATACAGGGCGAGTTCATGTCATAGTTTCATATGTGATTCTCATATAATAGCAGTTCAATATAGATACATATGTCTTATGGTAAAATAATCAATTTTAATTTTATAAAAACCTTACAAAAAATGAGTAATAGAATCCCTACCTTCCAAGCTTCTCAACAATTGCTTAATCTTAGAAATTTTAATTAACGTAAGCTCCACACACCCTTGATCCTAAGGTGTGCATATGTAACAACCCGATATTTTAATGCACTAAAAATGCATTAAATTGAGGATTATATTGAGACAAAAAACGTGATTTAAGAAAAAGTACTGTATAATAACATGGAAAGTATACAGTATTGGAATAATACAGTGTAAGAAAAATACACTGATGAAATTATGCAGTATAAAAATTACACTATAAAAGTAATGCAGTGTAAGAATTAGACTGTTGTAAAGTCATACAGTATAGAATTGGACTGTGTAAAAAGTGTAGATTACACTTTTTTATATAAAATTAAATAGAGAAAAAAAAGGGAAAAATTCAGATAAACTCAAATTTCTCTCTCCTCACTTTCTCTTTCCTCACAAAAGTGAAGTTGAGATTTTGAGCTCTGTTTTCGACACCTCCTACACCGTTGGAAAGATCTCGACGAGCTGAGCTCAACGATGTGCCGAGCAGCCAAAAAGACCGCCGGAGGAGGGCTCACGCGTCGCCCAAAGTGGCGGTGAGACATAAAATTTTCCGAGATGATTTCTCCTCCGTCCGACCACCAATCGAGGTGATTTTGGTCTCTATGGACTCAGGGTGATGAGAGGAACAAGATGGTACCAAGTTCCCAGGTCAATTTCAGCTGGAAAGGCTTTGACGTAGTCGCCCTAGCTCCGTCGTGGCACCACCGTGGGAACCACCGATTAAGGCGACAGTGAGGTGCACCGCCCCCACCAAAAGACTCAGAGGGAGCCAGAGAGTGGAAGCCCCCACTCAATTGCACCATCCAATCACCGACAGCCGGAGAACGATGAAGGCCGGTGTTGTGCCGCCGTGAGGAGTTCAAACTCCGCCCTCCCACCGCCGTGGAGCCAAATTGAGGGGGGGAAAACGTTTAGAACCTCACGTGGAACGTTTTACCTCGGTTAATTGCAGGCAACGACCGTCGGATGAGTCCGAATGGCCATCGCCACCTCGCGTCGTCGTGGGAGTCTCGAGACTGTCGTTCCAGGTGGTGTTGAGTAGCCCCACCATGGGGGAACTGCCCAGAGGGACCTGGGGAAGCTTTTCCCCAAGTCAATTTCACGACACCATCGCCGAAAAACCGAGATCGGTGTGGTGTTTTCCCACCATCGATGGTAGCCTCGATTTTCATGGTTAGAGGCTGAATTGCATGAAATTGACCCCACAAATGGACTCAGGAGGGTCGATTTAGGGGGGTTAGGCTCAAGCTCAGCCACCAACAAGGCCAGTTGACACCGATCAATTGCCAGTCAACGGTGGTCAACGGCCAGTCCAAGACCAATGTGGGATTTTGCGATCCGAACCTCTGATCGACGATTTGAGACCGCCTCCTGACTCGTTTCAATGCTCTAAAAGCAACGGTGACCTCTGTTTAAGCTAATTCCACTCTGATGAAAATCGTCTGGTACCAAATACACGCGGATCGAGGCGATTCAAAATGCATTATCGGAGTCCAGAATGACATGTTAAAGAATGTAGGATCTCCAGGAAGCATTCCTAGCCATGTATGGTAGCTCAAGGAGCACTATAGAGGATGCTTCACATACTGTTGATACAACGAGGTATAACCGGACCTGCGTAGCTCAGAGTCCAAGTAAGTGGCAATCTCACTTCCAGTACGAATCGTATTTAGATGCTTTTATAAGATTTATGAAATTGTATGATCAGTGATTGGTACACTGTTTTATGTAAGAATGAAGAAAAATGACACGAAGGGCAAAATGGTCATTTTATGAAAATGGCCAAAACGGACCTGGAACGCCCGATTTCAGGAAACGTTTCTTAGTGATGATTTTTCCATATTATGTATGTAAGGGAATGTTAAGTTATGTAATGAGTTTTGTTAAGTTAGAAAATGGACGAAAAACCCATCAAGGGCAAAATCGTCATTTTTACAAAAATGGCTAGAACGGAGCCGAACACTCCGATTTAGCATAATGTCATTGGACGAAAAATGTTCCGTAATACGTTAAGTAACGTAACCGCCAGTGAGACGGGAAGACATATAAAGGGAATGCATGTTTAATGCTTATGTTTTATTATCAATCGAGTGGATTGATAAAAAGGAATATTATTAATGAGTCGGCTGTCGTATGATCAGGACACAAAAACCGACTAATGAAAGGAGAAAGGAAAAAGAATGAGACAGGAACGGAATAGAGAACGATATAGCATAGTACGGGTAAGTTTCAGACCTCACCTACAGCATGAAGTAAATGATTTTTAAATCTTTTGTTATACGTTTATAAATGAGCTTACAAGTATTATGCAAGTTGTTTCTAAAGTATGTTTGCATTAATTATGCAAAAAGTTTTACAGTATAGATCAAGTTTGCAATGTATTTGCAACGATTATGTTTAAAAGTATAATTGCATTTAATATGCATAAAGATTGAAAGTTCAAGTTATGCTTTTGAAAGCATTTAAAGTATGTTTTGCATTTTTGATAATGCATAATATTTTTTGATTAAAGTTATAAGCTTTATGATGCATTATTATGCATTCAGTTAAGTTTTGAAATAAAAGATGTGATTTGCAAAATGTGATTGCATTATATGTTGCATATGTCATGCAATAAATGTTAGAGTACGTGTTATGACCTGTAAAAGGTTGTTGCATTATATGATGCATTTGATATGTAATACGTTGCATTCGTTTTGCAATAGATTTTACGGTACAAGTTATGAATTGCAAGTGTGTTTGCATATGATGTGACTGCATTTGTCATGCTCACAAAAGATAATAAGAAGGCAAAGTAAGGATAAAAAGAAAAGTGTCGTACCAGCCTCTGTGTTATGAGGTAATGAACGTAAAGTTAAAGTTGACCTCTAAGATGTGAGGTACTTGACCACGTGATCGATGGTCTTAAGTCTTCTGCAAGGGAAGCATCATGTTAATGATCTCATGATTAATGAGTTGGTATGAACACTAAAGCAAGGTAAGGAAAGTGAATGAAAGATAAGGAAAGATAAGGACAAGGATGGAAAGTCAAAGCAAGATAAAGAAAGTTAAGAAATGAAAGTAGTAAGTATAGTAAGAAAAGAGTATTCATAAAATGCTCATAATTGAAAGTTCATAACTGAGCATAAATGGAATCATACATTTTGATTCTGCTTGAATTCCTTTTTATGAAATATTTATATGTTATGTTATGAAAGACATTTTGAGAAAACGTTTTACATTAAACGTTTATGAAAAATGTATTTATGTTTATGAAAAACATTCTGAGAAATGTTTTATGATAAATGTTTATAGGAAACATTTACATGTTTTTAAGAAAATATTTATAAAGGATGCTTTATGAAATGCATTCTAAGGATTGATGTTAAATGTTTTATGAAAACGTTTATGAGAAACGTTTTATAAATGTTTCAAACGTGTTATGAAAACGTTTATGAGAAACGTTTTAGAAATGTTTTATGAAAAATGTTTATGAAGAACGTTTATGAAGAATGTTTCAAGAGAAAAGTTTTAAAGTATGTTTAAACTCTTTGTGAGTTTATGTTTGAACTTACTGACCGTAAGCTCATAAGAAGTTTTTCATGCTGTAGGTAATTTATGGATAACCACTAGGACCCGTTAGCGGAGCTGGGTGCTGCGAAAGGGCAGATGCGAGATGTGGGAATGGATACCACTACAGTTTGCTTCCACTACGTAAAGAAAAAGGTTTTACACTATTTAATGTAGTGTTTTCAAGATTTTTAAGGAAATAAGAGTTTTAAGAAGTGTTTTCAAAAGTTTTACGATACATTGTACGAATTGTGTTATAAAATTTTGAAGTGATGTTTTAAGCTATGATTTAGTAAATGTTTCTTATTTAGTTTTAAGAAACAGATTGAAATGGTTTTAAAGATAAAAGTTGAGCAAAGTCTCAATAGGAATGGCGACGAAGGTCGTAACGGTTTTAATTAAGAAAATTTTTTGTAATTCAGTATTTTCTTACTAAGTAAGTAAGATTACTGTATCAAGAAGGATGTTTTAAGAAAGTTTAAGTGATGGCCGAAAAGGCGGGTCGTCACAACATAAGGACAATTAAAACTAAAGCATAACATATAACTACATCCATAAATGAATTAAGTATAAATCTATATATTTTAGTTTCTAATAAGATTCATAAATCACTTAGGATGGTTTTGGAAAGGTTACAAGACATTCAGGGATTAGAAGGTGAACAAAGTTGGGTTCACTATCTCCAATTAGCACATGTGTTATTGGGTGGTTTACTTAAGGTAGACGGGTGGTATACTGCCACTGGTAAATTTACTAGTTTCTAACCTGAGAATTGAAAAATTCATAAAAAATAAAATATAACTCCGATTTAGGCTCATGATAGCTCATTGGAAAGCTTAGAATGTCTACTTTTAAAATATGTAAACCAATTTATATAATTCATTTCCATCTAATCCCAGAATTTCAAGAAAGAGCTACTGCCCATAGAGATAATACAAGGTTATAGAATGTTAAGTTTTTCTTAAGCCCAAAGCATATTATTCTCATTCAAAATTCTAAAACCATTCCAAAATAGGCGGCATGCATTATATAATCATAATAAATATATTATCATCAGTTTTATACCAAAATCATCATCAAACTATATCTCTAGCCTTTCTTGCAAATAATGAGGAAAACATGCATTAAATATGAAGAAAACACATACTAAAGCCAAGTTTGAATTACAGAAAACCTACCTCAAAACTCCTTTGAAAAACACCAAAGTTTGGGCTAAAAATTAAGCTTGAATTGACTCCAAAGCGGCTTCAAACATGGCTGAAAATTATAGTTACTTGGCTACAAAGAGAGCTTTATGCCTTGTGTCTTTAGCTAGAAATTGAAGTGAGAAAGGAGAGAATAAGAAACTAGAGACGAGAGTGGCGATGGTTAAATAAATAGGCATCAAAATAATTAAGGAGCGGGAGATAATTGTAGGTTTATGGAGAAAGTTGTAGAAAGATACAAATGAGCATTAAAAGAAAATATTATCATGTCTCCCATGAAGACTTTTAGCAAATAATGCCAACATAATTGAGGGGGCAAATGGGGCAAATTGTCGAAGAAGATAAAGGAAATATTAAAAAGGTGGTTGAGAAAATATATCAATGTCTCCTAGTAGTTGAGGTGAATTAATTCTATGTCTGTAAGTAGTTGAGGTGAATTAATTTATGTCTCCAAATGAGAAAGAAGCTACTTAATTGAGCATTAATGTAGCGGGACAAGGTTGGTAGAAATGATGAGTAATAGGTAGGTTTTAAATATTTACTACGGAGACTTGGTAAAAATACTAAAGTAATTTTTTATTCATATGATTTTATAAAAATCATACCCGTTAAAATAACATGTGTTTCATATACATATGAAATTTCGTGAGAAAATCATTCAGTTGCTCTAAGAACTAAAGCTACATTTATGTGCACATAAACATTCAACAATAATTTTTATGAGTGGCAAGGAAAAGAAAAATTCATATCTTAGCATAGGAAATTCCAATTAACGTGAAATTTTGAGGAACATTACATAACACATGCACGAATAACATATTAAAATTTTAGAGCAAACAAAAATTCCTAGTAAAAGTTATAGCAGTTGAATTTTAGGGGAACATCACATTTTAGGAGTACCAAGAACGAGTTCTTACCTTAAAACAAAAATTCTTCTCAAACTTCCTTGGATTTCACTCCACAAAAATTCAACATTTGCAAGAAAATAAAGGAGAGAAGAGGGAGAAATTGTGGAGAAGAAAGGAGAGAAAAAGAAAACTATGAAGATTTTTGTGAGAGAAAATATGGTAGAGAAGTTTACGTGAATGAGGAGAATGTCATGAGAGGTCAATACTCTCTAACATGGCAGCAGAAATTCTGAATAAAATGATGCTTTTCTCGTGGGATGATGGAGACAATTGAGGGAGAAAAAGTCAAGGTTTCCAAGAATGGTTGAAGTTACCATATTTCTTAATTTCAAAGGAGGAAACTTCATCAATTAAAACCAATCAATCAAAAGTGAAATGTTCTATTACCCAAAATAAGAAAAATGAAGCCAAAAATGTGCCAATCAATCAACAATCATTATCCAATCACATCCAATCATCATTGTCACAAATTTTGGATGATTTCTGTTGATTGCTCATCAACAGTCTTCGGCCTATTGATAGCTCAGTTCAGCATGCCAAAGGTTTGAGGTCCGGCCTGCTGATTATATTCATCAGCTTGTCATTCCGTAAGAGTCATTTCAGCCTGCCAAACTAGATGATTTGGCTTGCTGATCTACCTTAATACACTAAAATTCATCAAAGCATTAAATTATTACTAAAATTATAATTAAACATGCAACATAAATAACATGAACACTTTGAGCATATCAATTCCACCTGACCGTCACCTGTCATAACACTTATAATAAAATGGTTAGTGACAATAATATCATAAATCAATAAGGTAATTACTTACTTAACGTCATCACTAACTTGACATATTTCATTACATGAAAATCGATGGATGTTATAGAATATACCGGCAATATAAGAAAAATATTGTCAGTATAAATTTGGATTGTATAAAGTTTAATAATATTAAAATTATATTATGTGATGAATGTTAATAAGTATAGGAGGTTGTGGGATCTCATGAACAATATAGAAAAGAACACCGATAGTATAGGAAAAATACTATCAATATAAACTTGGATTGTATAAAAAGTTTTGTGAGACCCACCAATGAGACACCTTGAGAGTTTTGATTGAGCCACCACATTTGCTAATGTGGCCCAACTATAAAAGGCCAACTTACCCCTAATCATAATTAGGGTGATGATTCATCGTTTTTATTAAAAAAAAAATCCATTCTTACATTCATTGAATTTGGACAATTAGACATCAAGGAAATAAGAGACCAAAATTTTGGTCTCCACCGTGCAAGAAAAAAAAGAGAAAAAAACATGAAAAGGAAAGAAAAAAAGAAAGAAAGAAAGAAAGAAAGAAAGAAAGGAAGAAAAAAATGTTAGATTTGCTTCTCAAAGAGAAACCATCCACTCCTAAGCTATTCTTTCTCAAAATTTAGATGAATTATAAACCTCCAAGGTATGCAAGGAACCAAGAGAAAGTGTTTTTGAGAAGAGTAGGGAGTTTTAAGGCAAAACTCAAAACTTTTCCCTATGGTGTACTAGGGTTTTGTTCAAGTTTTGATGAAATTTTTATGGTGTGGTATAGGCTTAATATCAACGGAACTTTGAAGGGTTTCAAG
This sequence comes from Artocarpus hirsutus, assembly GCA_946598075.1. Lineage (NCBI taxonomy): Eukaryota > Viridiplantae > Streptophyta > Magnoliopsida > Rosales > Moraceae > Artocarpus > Artocarpus hirsutus. Next base: position 8,594 of record CAMOHE010041396.1, on the reverse strand, counting down.
CAAGGAAAAGTGAAGATAAGCACTTTGCATGGATTAGGTAAAATCCTAATCTTTTTAATTAAGTTAAAGTTTGTGTTTTTTATGCATGCTAAATGTTTGATGATATGTTTAGAGCTATGGCATGTAAATGGACCTTATGGCATGATTGTTTTATGCTTTATGATGATGGAGATGATGAAAGAAAGAAAGAAAGTAGGGATTTTGCATTTAAAAATGGAAAATTGATAAAATTGAAAAGTTTAGTTAGTTTTCAAGAAGTGATGGTCTAGAGGGCCTTAGAGGCCAATTTATGTTCCAAGTAAGGTCTGAAATTTTTCAACACAGTGAGAGAAACAACTTTTGTGAGCAAAGTTATATAAAATTCTAAAAGGACTAAATTGTAAAGTTTGCTAATTCTCGACAGATTTGAAAATCAACCATAAAGTCTACCTTAATGATAGAATTTCAAGAAAGTTAAACCACAAAAGTTGTATAACACATCGAAACTATTAGGACAACATGGACAATTTTCCAAAATTCGGCTCGGTTTAGGAGCTACGAATTTTACGAAATTTTGAGCACAAAATTTCAAGAAATGTAAATGTTATGAAATGTTTAGAATTTGACCATGGTGCTTTTGTAAGTTTTATTCCCTATGAAAAACTGAACATTTTAGTACAAAATGATTGTTTTTGGTTCTGGGGGCAAAAATGTAAAGATTTTTGTATTTCAGGCCAAAACTGTAAAATCATGTAAAAACTGGGTTTTCACTAAGGAACTTTGAGTTCTTGCCCTATAGTAGGCAGTGTGAAACCATAGATGCTAAGTTTTGAAGGATTTAAAGTTTAGTTAAGGAAAGAATGAAAGAAAAAGTTAGGGGCAAAATGGTTATTTTATGAAAAAGGGCCAAAACGGATCCGAAATGCCTGATGTCAGGAAACGTTCCTTATGGGAATTTTTTTGTAATACATAGGTAATAGAACAGTAAAGTTAAGCAATGAGTTTTACAAAATTACAAAATGGACGAAGTAAAGGGTAAAAACGGCTAAAACAGAGTCAAGCACTCCAAACTAGCAAAACATTCTTAGATGAAAAATGTTTTGCAATACGTTAAGTAACCACCACTGAGTCGAGAAATTTAACTAAGGGATGCTTAAGAACAAAGGTAACCCGGTAGGTTATAAAGTCAAGTAAAGAAAGAGGTAACCCAATGGGTTACAGAGCTAAGTAGAAAGAATGGTAACCCGGTGGTTATATAATTAAACAAAGGAAAAGGTAACCCAATGGGTTACAAAATTAAGTAAAGAAAAGGATAAACTGATAGTATACCAAGTTATGAAAAAAAAAGGAATGAATGTTTAATGTTTAATGTTTAAGTTATGTTATCAACCGAGTAGATTGGTAATAAAAGTTAACTAATTAGTTGGGTGTTGTATGATCAGGACACAGAGGTCGACTAATGAAAGAAAAATGAAAGAAATAGAAGGCTAGAGTTAGAATCAGGTAAGTTTCAAACCTCACCTACATCATGAAGTAAATAGATTTCAAATGCTTATATTTATGTATGTTTACAAATGTGTTTGCAATTGTTATACAAGTTGTTTTTAAAAGTATGTTTGTATTTGTTATGCAAAAAGTTTTACAGTTTAAATCAAGATTTGCAATGTATTTGTAACTATTATGTTAAAGTATAATCATTTGATATGCATAAAATTTTGAAAGATCAAGTAAAAGTTTGCAATTTATTTGCAAAATTTATGTTTAAAGTATGTTTTGTATTTTGTTAATGCATAGTATTTTATAGTTTAAGAAATTAGTTTTATGTTGCATTTGTTATGCAATAAGTTTTAAAGAGATCAATTATGATTTACAAATATGTTTGCATATAATGTAATTGCATTTGATATACTCACTGAAGTTAATAAGAAGGTAAAGTAAAGATAAAAAGAAAGTATCGTACCAACCTCCTTAATGTGAGATACACAAGTAAAGTTAAAGTTTTGACCTCTTTGATATGAGGTACATGACCTCGGTGTTTGATGGTCCCAAGTCTTCTGCAAGGGAAGCGTCATGTTTATGATCTCATGATTAATGATGTTGGTATGAATACTAAAGGTTATAGGATAAGAAAAGTTAAGGAGCAAAGATAAAAGTTAAGAAAGAAATGAATGTTTAAGTTTATAGAATGTTGATAAAATGCTCATAATTGAAAGTTTATAATTGAGCATAAACAGAATTATGCGTTTTAACTTTGCTTGTCTTCCTTATTATGAAATGTTATGTGTTATGCTATGAAAACATTCTAAGAAATGTTTTACATAAAATGTTTATGGAAAACATTTTTATGTTCTCAAGAAAAGGTTCACAAATAACGTTTTATGAAAAATGTTCAAGAAATATTTTATGAAAAACGTTTGTTGAGGGTGAGCTCGGTGTCACCGCCAAGGAGCCAAACTCCAGGTGGTCGGCGACACAGCTCGGCAAAAGGTATGTGGAGCTCATGACTGACCTTGATTACACTGGATACATTGTCTGAGGTGCTCTTCAGGGCTCCTCCAGGCCTCACCTCACCAGGTTGCCTCCTCAGTATCAGTATCAGCTCGGGTTGGACCATCATTGCTCTAGAACAAACTGCTACTTGATATCACTGGCTAACAAATGGCAAATAACTTGCCATCGGATGTGAGCTTATCCACAGGCGGAGGGACATGACACTTGTCACTGGCAACCTGACAGGCCATAATGTAACACTCGGGTTACGGGCGAAACCCACCTAACACCCGGTCCAAGTTATAGCCTATAAATAGGATGCATTTAATGCATTGGCAAGTAAGCTCCTTCCCACTTAACTGGTTCCTGACCTCTACCGAGCACCCCCTACCTTGAGCATTGGAGAGCCCTTGTCTCGTTTACTGATCATCTCGGCTCTGAGGTGTCCCTCCTCTTGTTGCAGGTCGACCAGTCCAGGCAAAGGTGAACAGGGAAGAGCAGAGCACCTTGCGCTGCCGCACGCGGTGTTGGTATAACACTGAAACACGATGAGCATCAACAACGTTTATGAAAAACGTTTTCAAAAATATTTATGAAAAACATTTAAGAAAAATGTTTTAAGAGAAAGGTTTTTATGAGAAAAGTTTTTAAAGCATATTTTAATTGTTTGTGAGTTTATGTCTGAACCAACTGAGCGAAAGCTCATAAAAAGTTTCTTCATACTGTAGGTAGTCTTATGGGTAACTAGTAGGACCTATTTGGGAAACTTGGTGCTGCGGAGAGTAAATGCGGAGATTTGGGTATGGATACCACTACAGTTTGCTTCCGCTATTCAAAAGAAAAGGTTTTCTACTATTTAATATAGTGTTTTCAAAATTTTAAGAAAATCAAAGTCTTAAGAAATGTTTTCAAGAATTTTAGATATATTTTACGAAATGTTTTATATAATTATAAAGTTAAGTTTTTAAGTTATGATTCAATTAATGTTTCTTATTAAGTTTTAAGAAACGATTTAAAATTGTTTTAAAGTTATGTGTTGAAAGATGCCTCAGCCTAAATTTGCGACAGAAGTCGCAACAGCTTTTAAGTACGTTTTAAAGGATGTTAAAAGAAAAAAAAATTTATTCAGTATTTTTCTTACTAAGTAAGTAAGATTAATTCTTAAGAAATGATGTTTAAAGAAAATTAATTGGCTACCCGAAAAGACGGATCGTCATAATCATCGCCCCAAATGATCGTATATATGTGTTGCTGCAAAAGAATAATGCCCTTAATTTAAAAGAACAAAAAATAACTAGATTTTGAGTTACTCGAATATAAACCTCATAAAATTGACACTTGTTTATAGACCGGATTTTCACTATAAAAAAACTGAAAAAATATTGTTTTTTTCCCATAAAAAAACTGAAAAAAATATTTGGACCGTTTATTATTATTTTCAAAATAGGTAAAAATGTTTTTGTTTTAGAAAATGAGAATTTTTTGAGAATTATACTAAGAATATTTTTAAAATTTTTGTCTCAAAAAGCGTACGAAAATATTTTCAAAAATTTTGAGGACAAAAACAAACAGAGCCATTGTTTTTAACCTATAAAATTTGAGACATATCTGAGATTACAAATGTTCTTGGAACATATAGCAGAAATGTTAAATAAAAAAAAAAAAAAAGCATTCACTCATAGGCAATATACATGTACATCCATATATACATATAAATGTTGTACCATGAAATGAAAAATATATTTTTCCCATGTTATACTAAATAATTTTTTTAACAATGGGACAGCATATGCATTAGATATTATATATATATATATATATATATATATATAAAATGTATGAATTTGAATTTTACCTACCTACATCTCATGCCTCATTGTTGTTGTTTTTCTTACAGCCGGTACTCTTATAAGTATGTGGAGATACATATTGCTTACGTTTTGGACACTATTATTATGTATTCAGACAAAGTGATAATCTTTTCTGGCTTTAAGTTAAACTTCTGCAACCACATTGAAAAGATACTACGTACTAAAAAGGAAGATGGGCAACAAAAGAAACAACCAACCATGGCCAGGAAAAAAAAATAACGAGGAGAAAAACAAAAAACCCATACTGTGCAAAAGTAATAGCTGCATGTCAGTTTGGCTACTCTAAGAACTTGATGCCTAATTAGAACATTAATGTTTGAAAATTATTTTCCATCATCTGAGAAGTAATCTTCTTCTTTGGTTTAACGAACAAGATGCAAGAAATGGCCTTCTCTTCGTTTATGTATTTTGCACAAGAATTTAAAGAGAGAGCCAATTTATCAATGCAAATAAATTCATCTCTTGAAGTTATGAAGGTTTTGAGATCACCATATGGTGTTACCAATCAATGAATGAAAATATTAACAACTTTGTTGATTTTCTAAATAATATCCATAAGTCGAGACCTCTGATAGGGTTAAAAAAGTGACACTTTAAGGCATCTATCATTTTTCTTCATAATTTTACAAATTATATACCAATATATGAATATATTTAGACACTTTTTTGGGATATTTTGAATATCCTTAAATTAATTTCATCTTTTAAATTTAAATTTCATTAATTACTTCTAAATCTTAAATTTCATTAATCACTATATTGTTTTTTTTTTTGTTATAATAATTCGAGAGATTTAGGGATCAAATCGTCTAAAAAAAATTATAAATTTGAGGGGTAAACAACTCTTTCTTTACCCTGCTCTGCTAGAGTTTCTTTCTCTTTTCTTTTGTGCCGTCTCAAAGGGTCGGAGTTCGGCATCGGCCTTAGGCTGATCTCCGGTTTTGCAGCCTCATAGTGGCGATCCTGCTCAACGATGGGGTTTTGAGGCGTTTCACTGGTTTTGGGAGGTGAGTTCTTACTCCTCGTGACCAAGCGAAGCAGTCATTGTTAGAGGCAAAGGAAGCTAATCAGAGTGGTGTTCTCTCACAAGATAGAGGTTGGGTGGCACTCTTGGGTCACGGCCTCTTGGAGATCCTGGCCTATGGTCAGAGTTTTTGGGCCCTTGGGTTGGTCTTACTCTTGTTTTGCTATGGTGGGCGATGTTGCAGAGCAACAACGGGTAATGTCCATGCAACAGTGGCTTGGTGTACTTCTAAACCCTCTTTTGACCTTGGATAATGATGTGTTTCCATTTCTCGAATGTGACGGGAGGCGGTTTGTCATCGAATTTTCGTCTGGTGTTGGTTAGCTTACCCTCTTTTTGTTTTGGTTTTTGCAGTTGTCAAATAATGGCAATGTTTTCACCAAGTGTGTTTTCTTTTTTTGGTGTTTCTATTGTAATAACAGAGGTGATTTCTCCATATTTCGGTCTTTCGCAGGTGTTTATGCTTTGCGATGTGGTGTTAGACCTTGTTTCCTTAGTTTCTTGATCCTATATGATCATATTTATCCACCGCCTATAGAAGTGTGTTAAAAAGAGCCATTGTTATTGTGCTCGATAAGCAGTGTACCCCTTCAATTTCTATGTATTAGGATTTGGTATACGTATTACCCCCTTACGTGTTTCAATCGAATCTATGGGTGGTTCCCATTTATTGTCAAGGTTGAGTCGCTTATTGTGTTGAGGTCTTTCGTGTTTGAATTCATGCTTGTATTTTCCTAATTTGGATTGAAATTACCTTTACATTTCCAAAAAATTTGCCCAAAAAAGGCTTCATTTTTAGGCTTAGACTGGTATAAATGACCTTGGTTGACCTACTCTAAGTGGCAAGAGCTTGCTATATAAAAGCTTTACAACCAAGTCGAGATGTTCACCTCGATGTGTAGATAAATAGATAGGTTCGCGTTGAAAACACGGCTCTACTGGGAAGGCCCATGGACCATTGCTGACACGCAACTTCAAAGTGAAATGCCATTGGAGCGTGTTGTGGACTGCTCAATGGAAGCGTAAAGCTTTCATCTTATGTCTTTTAATTAATTCTAAAAATCAATCTCAACCACACTTTTTGATCTATGTGTTCTTTCTTGGGCGTCCCAATCAACTGTCATCTACTCTAGTTATGGGGCTCTTCATAGGAAATATCTATATTCATGCCTTATGAAGAATATCATGCCATATCATGCCATTTTAAATATAGTATTAAATATAATAACATATTAATCAATATTCATTTTAATACTATCGGTAATTAAACAATCATATCATACTATCAATAATTATGAATATTTATTGTGAAATCAATCGACAACTATCCGAAAAATGCTTAGGGGCATCACCAATATTAAGCACTATCCGCTAATAGAAGGTGGATCATGTAGTATAGGTTCGATCCCACCTTTTTAAGTGGATGGTGTTTAGCACCACTAGTACTTAATAGAAATGCTTTAATTATCCTGAAACTAATTAGTAATCGACAATGTGCACCGAGACCATTGATACTAAGGAGCATGACCTTTGCGGTAGTTGGAGCTTAGAATAATTAAAAAAAAAAAAAACTACAAAGAAGATTAGAAAGAGAAGGATCACACTTTTTTCATTTTTTTTTATTAACTTGAAAAATATTCCTTGAATTTTGTGCTAAATGTATTTATGTCACTAGCATTTTAACCTTCCAAAACTAATCTAAATCTATATTTAGGCAAAAAATTATAAACCTACAGCAATTGACTATTTAAAAATGATAATAAGCAACACTTTAATTATGTGTGATAGGTACTTTGATAATAGAAATGAGTTATGAATGACATGTGAGTCATATCAAATGTTATGACTTACATTTGGAGGGAAAAACAAACAAATTATATGAAGTATAGAGTAAGAACATGCAAAAAAAAAGTATAAAGAAATAACACTGCATGAAAACCTTATTCAATCTATAAACTTGTTAGAACCATGGGCTTCACTATATGAGAATGGGGTTCCAACTCAAAAGTTTAATCCTATCGAGTGGAGTAGTTTATTCCCTTATAAACTCATCATAGCTCTTATTTGTTGTCAATATGAGACTTTATTTGCACCTCTAACAACCCCTTCAAACGAAATACCATAGTCCCTCCCTTTGAATGATAATGCATTCCTTCTATTGGATCCTCCATCACACCACCATTTTGTTACATAGAGATTCCACCACCTCGTACTCTTCATTGCATATCTCATCGTTTTATGGTCTACACAACAATCGCTAGGTCTCCACTATGTCCTTCACCATATGATACCGTGGAAGGAAGGTCCACTTTGAGCGCTTATAGGATTTTTCTCCATCGCGACCAGGTGCCTGTACCTTCATTCGGCACATGAAGGATCCATCTTGTACGTACACTTTGCAACGTTTGAGTCCTAACTCTGATATCAATTGTTAGAACCATGGCCTTTATCATAAAAGAATAGGATTCCAACTCAAAGGTTACCATGAAAACCACTAAAATGTCCATTTAGCCTCACTTAAATGGTAGCTTTAACACCCATGTGATTGAAGAACTAAGGGCCCATTTGTTTGGCATATTAACCTAACTCTTTGGACTCTAAGTCCAAAGAATCCTTTGAATATATATTTGTTTCCCCCCAATATTTAATTCAAATAAATCATTAATCTAAGTTTTCAGAATTCGACTCCCCTTTAAAATCTTTAGACTCGAATTAGTTTGCTAAATTTCATATTCTTTCCTTATATTTGTAGAGAAAAAATCATAACTTCTTCATTTGATATACGATTTGTAACGCCCGCCTAATTTGATGTAACGGATAATGCTATGATAAATAACGACGTTAAATGTTATGTTATATTAATGATGATGTTAAGTGATATACTCATGATAAGTGCTATGATATATGATAAATGGTGCTAACCATTTTATTTTAAGTGTTATGACAGGTGACGCTCGCGTGGAATTGATGTGCTCAAATGTTCATGTCATTAATGTTATGTGTTTAATTATATTTTTATGGAATTATTTTGGGATGTTAATAGTTTATTATGTGGATATTTGTGGGGAATGCTCACTGTTTCATTGTTGCTGGCAGATTTCATACAGAAAGTTTTGTGACTTGTTTTAATTATTAAATGAGATTTTTATGACTAGAGAAAAATCATGATGATAGGTATATATGTTAAGTATGTCTCTGCCAATTTTGGTTTTCAAATTATGAGTGTATGT
>CAMOHE010041389.1:0-36657 GCA_946598075.1 Artocarpus hirsutus | reverse complement strand
TTATAATTTTATATTGATATAATATTTATATCTATATCATATATTAATTTTAATTTATAATAATAGTACAAAATTATTTTATTTTATTATTATATTATTTTATATATATTATATTATAATATTAATTAATAATAATATATGTTATATTTAGATATTGTATAGGTAATGTATTATATATTTTTATTATTATTGTTAATGTTATTATTATGCTTGTTATCAAATTATTATTTTATATTGGTATAATTTTTATATTTATATTGTATAAAAATATTAATTTATAATAATATCATTACTATAATAATTTAATAATAATATAATTATTCTAAAATATTATATATAATATATATTATGGTTAATAATGCATAATATATGGATATGAATATAAATAATAATAAAAATATAATTCTTTATAATATATTGTTATTTTATATAATATTAATATTAAATAATAATTCTAATAATATTATAAATATTTAATAGTTTTTATAATATATTATATTATTTATCATCATCATCATGAAAAAAAGGTGAGATCTTCATAGTTTTGAGATTCCTAAGAATATGAATGACACCTTGTTGGATGGGATTCAGATTACTCAAAAATAGGATAATTTGAATCCTATGGAAATGAGTTTTCCAAGAATCCAAAACTTAGAATTCTTATATCAAACATGGGAATCTATGAGATTCCCATTCCTATCTTAGGATTATTGTATAACAAATGCCCTTAAAGAAAATTAAAATACGTATTATGCTACTTCTTACTTTGTTTCATTGCAAATCAATTTTTCATAACCAACACTTTGTTGGATTTACCCATTCTCATTCCAATCTCTCTTGATTATGAATTTTTTATGTTTATAAATTTTAGATAGAGTCCAAAAAATCTAATGTTGTGGATGTAATGTTTGAGAAAATTCATTTATTTAAATATAGAATTAATTTATATTTAATTAATGAATTTTCTTTGATAAATCGTATTTTGTAAAAATTACAGTAAAATGTAAATTTTTTTACAAATAATATTAGTGTGCATTATGTCTATAAATTTTGTACAAATCGAAGTATTTTTAATATGTAAATTTTGTGATTTTGAATACTCAAAAATTTATGAAATGCTGTTCAAATAAAATTTATATCACATAAATTATAATTGTGTGATAAAAGAAAAAAAATGTGATAAAAGAAAAAAAAGAAGTACACGGTATAGTATACACATATCGATAAAGTACAAACATAGATATATAAACTACTATGTTGGGATTATAAAAGATAGGTAAAAAATAAGTCAGTATATTTCAGAATGGTTAAGTGCATATTACCTTAATTTTTCACTAACAGTGTAGGAAAAATATAGTGCAGTGCAAAATAAAAAGTAGTAAGACCCCCCAAAAAGTAACACTCAAAAAGTTAATATTCGGCTACCTCATCCCCTTGTTGCACCAATTTCTCACCTTAGATTTTGAGCAAAAATTTCACCACCATGTGCTTAGGTGATGATTAAGATGGCAAGTCACCAAAGTTAAGAAAAATATCAAGTTTTACTCATTTTTCCCATGCAAAAGTTAAACCAAAACACTCCACTCTATTCCTCGAAAAACCGGTAGCCTAACCTCCCTCGCTTTGTCTAATAAATTTTTCAAAAAATACAAACTTCCAATTAAGCTCTACACCAAGTTCAAGGATCTTGAATCAAGATTAGCAACCTTGCAAGGTAAAATCTAAACTTTTCCATATAGATTTTTGATGTTTTTCTAAAAGTTTTGGTGGGATTTTCATGGGAGTTTTATCATGACTGTGTCAAGAAAAATAAACAAAGTCAAGCTTTTAGTGGAGGATCACAAAGCTCACTAAAGAAATCCTTAGATAAATCATAAACTTTACTCCAGAAGTTATGTTCTTTTTCTTGGGGTTTTGTATGTAATTATCGAAGTATAGAATATGGCATGTTTAAAGGACACTATGACATGATTATATGATTTGTTATGTGTGTGATGATGATGGTTGGTGGTTAGAAACTAGCTTTTATTTACTTGAAATCTAGTTTAAAAAACCTTGCTCTAAAACAAAATTTTGAGGGTTTTCCATAAAAATAGTGATTTTGATGGACTTTGAGGTATTTTAATTTCTAAGTAAAGTATCAGGTCTGTCCAAAACAATGAGATTTACAACTTTTGTGAATAAGGTTTTGTGAAATTTTGAAAAGACTAAATTGAAAAAAAAAAGTATGCAAACTCGGCTGATTTGAAAAATGCTTGTAAACTCCATTGTAGAGTTGGAATTTTGAAAACTATAAAATATGAAAGTTATAAATCTCGTCAAAACTACTTAAAATCACAAACAACTTGTTAAAATTCTGAATAGTTTATGAGTTAAAAATTTTATATTTTAATCACAAAATTTCAAAAATAATATAAAAAATGTTTTGAAATTAAAGAAATTTGACCCAAATATTTTAAGAAGTTTTATCCTTGCAAAATACCAAGTCCAAAAGAATAAAATAATCAGTTTTGATTCCGGAGGCAAAATCGTCAAAATTTTCATAGTTTGGGTTAAACTGTAAATGTTTGGTAACATTGGGTTTTTCAACAAAAGAAAGGCGAAAGGCCGATGCCTCCTTTTTCATGCCCAGTTGCCAATAAGCAACAAAAAGGCTCAAAAAGTTTTCCAAGGCCCATCAAGGACAAAAACATCATTTTTTACAAAACGGCTCAAACAGACCCTGAAATGTCCGAATTAGAAAAACGTCCCACAGCGGGAATTTTTCTATATTCCATTAGTCATAGTGAGGCATCGTGAAGTAAGAGAAATGAGTTCTGTAATGCTTTGGTTTCTAGAAAACAAATCAATAACCCGATTTGGTCATTAACATTTACGTCTCGTTATCAACATGTAGTTCAATAATAATTAAGTTAGCTAATGATGGTAAATTGTCTAAGCAGGACACTTAGATGGATCATGAGGGAAGCAGGAAATTGGATAAGTACGGTACAAATTCTAAGTAAGTTTCGAACCCACGTACAGTGTGGACAAAAAAAATTTCAAAAATGTTATTTATTGGGTTTAAGCAAATGCATTTACAATGCACTTATTTTAAGTAATTAAAGCATCATGAATGGTATGTCACCATAATTTAATGAATTGGTGAATGAATCACTAGATAAGAAAAGAAAGTGTCGTACTAGCCTCCTGACCAAATGGGAGTTTTAAGTTATGTTACGGTCTCAGTGTTATATATATTTGGTATGAACACTTGGCCCCTAGTTAAGTTAAGGATATAAAATGAGTAATTAAAGTTCATAAGTAAGTATAAATTGATCACACATACAAGTAAAATTATTTGTGAGCTATGTTTGAACTTATTGAGCAATAGCTCACTTAGTTATCTCTTGTTGCAGGGAATCCAACCAAGAGGCTAGAGTAGAATCACTATTTAGCTGGCAATGATGGATGAACAGTTCTGTAGTCAAGGGTATGGATACTGTTGTAGAAATATTTTCGCTATATATTAAGTATTTTGAGATGTGTTGTTTTGAAAGAAAATATTAAGTATGATATAGTATGTGATATAAAATAAATAAGTATTCTAAACTCTTTTGGAAACAATGATGTGTTTATAATATATGTTAAAGTTTTATGTATAAATAAAAATAAAAAAAATATTTTCTAATTTTATAGTTAAGTAAGTAAGAGAAATACTAAGGAATGACTCGAAAAGTTGGGTCATGACAGTAGACATCTCTAAGGGTCTTATATATAGTGCGGGCAATTCGTGCTTACGTATCACGTTCGGGCCGACTCAATTATAGCACAAACACAATTAGTATGAATACAAATACGATACAATTAATAAACGTATAAGAAACCAACCATGAACATAAAACGTATATGACATGGGTAGCACGATGCAACATAAGACGTGAACATGTTTATTAAGTGGGGTCATAGTAGATTGGTTCGACAAAACTTGTTTATAACACGATTATGACCCAGCTTGAAAATTTTAAAATTTTATTTAATATTCAAAAGGAATATTAATTGACTACTTGCTATAAATTGTTGATAAATCAAGCAAGCATGTAAGACAAGGACATAAATTCTCCAAATGTCAATAATTAGCAAAAACACAAAAATATCTAAACATAAAGCATATAGATTATACTACTAGGTATGTAAATGTGTTAAGCGTGTTAAACAACCTGACACGAATTCAACCTTTTTACTTTCGTGTTATTCGAGTAAACCAATTTATGATCCAAATAATGTACATAAGGTCTGAACCTGTTTATCTCGTGTTATTTTCATATCGTGTCGTCGTGTTGTGTCTAAAATTACCAACTCAAGTGTAGGGTTATAAAGGATTTGAAAACTCTCAATATCCCCAACACTTAAGAAAGTTGCCCACTCCTTACAGAGAATGAGTGTGAAACACAAAAAGTTCCCCCTTGGGGGATCTACGATTTTATACAATCCTAAAGAACTGAAAGATATCCAAGAAAATTATATATATTAATCCTATTGATTATTATAAAACTAGTAATGGACCAAATGTAGAGCTATATAAACTTTAGCTTTAATAATTGATTATTTTATTTAATGTAGTTATTAACTTTTGATTTATTTTGCTATAAATAGAAGGCTACACTTTTAAAAGTTGTGTTTATTTATGTCATACTAAAAAAGTTTATGCCACACCTATCATTCATATTATACATTAAGTTATGCCATAAATAAACATGTGTGGCATTAAGAAAAAATAAGCCTTAAAAGTTGGCATTTATGAAAATTCCCAAAATAATTGGCTTTTCTTTGACATTGAGAGAATTAAAAAAAATGGAGAAACAATTAAGAAAATAGTAAATAGATTATCGTTTTATGGATCTTAAGCAAAGCTGGGCTATCCTATCCCGATTGGCATGCCAACATGAGTGGTATGGAAGTTCTTGACGATAGATAGCATACGAAACCTAAACTATAAAATTACTGATTATTGATTTTCTTTTCTTAATTTTTTATGGAAATAGATTATTGAATTTTAAATGAAAAACCAAAATACAGCAAACAAGTTATCAATAAAGCTCATTTAAATGATGTAAAGAGCTTATTAACGTAACGGAAAGAATTACAAGAAGGGACTGGTTGAAGTTCACAAGACTAATATTAACTCAAAGGAAGGCAGAATTTCCACATCTTGCTTTAACAATGAACATACTGAAGTAGGCCCACGAGGAACAGCAAAAGGTGGCACCTGAGAACTCATGAATGACCAAAAAGAAAACTAAACTCTTATTCTCAATCTCACATCAACCCACCGATCAAAACACAAAACAAAAACAACAGAATACAATTAGATAGGCTAAATTGAGCAAAAGAAGAGAATAGGAAGAAAAATGGTGAAGAGCCTTCATTTTCACTCCATTCAAAAACCCTTCTTAGTCCTGAGATTTACTTCTCTTTTCTTCCTCTTCTCCTCACTTGGTGTCCATGGCCACACTATCAAAGCTCACATCTTCATCTACGCAGGCTGCTCAGATGAGAAGTTCCAGCCGAACTCGCCCTTCGATGGAAACCTCAACTCTTTTTTGTCCTCGGTCGTTAGCTCATCCTCTCAAGCCTTGTACGACAGCTTCGCGGCCAGAAACGAGACCTCAAGCACTCCACCGGAAGCCTCCATATTCGGCTTGTACCAGTGCATGGGTGACTGGAATTCTCTTGACTGCTCAAAGTGCATAGAGAGCGCGGTGAGCCAAATAGGCCTGGTTTGTCCTTACTCCTATGGGGCTTCTTTGCAGCTAGAAGGCTGCTACGTTAGGTACGAGCATTTCGACTTCTTGGGGAAGGCCGATACCGGCCTCAGGTACAAGAAGTGCAGCAAGAGTATGAGCAATGATGTCGAGTTCTATAGGCGAAGAGACGACGTTCTTGCAGACTTGCAGGGGGCTACAAGCTTTAGGGTTAGTAGCTCTGGCTCGGTTGAAGGGTTTTCTCAGTGTCTTGGAGATCTGAGCTCAACGGATTGCTCTTCTTGCCTCGCGGATGCCGTTGGAAAGTTGAAGAGCCTGTGTGGTTCGGCTGCAGCCGCTGATGTGTTCTTGGCACAATGTTATGCTCGTTATTGGGCTTCTGGCTTCTATGATCGATCTTCAGGTTCATTCTTTTACTCATATATTCCCTAGTCATTTTTTCCCATGTATTTGTATTCTTGGGTCGGGATTCAAAAGCTCTTGATACCGTTAGTTTAAGCCTATAAGTGCGATCATATCTTTCTTTTCAATCATGAGAAATAAACTTGGTAAAGTTTGATGTATATCATCACAAAAACATATTTTGTTTTGAAAAATTCTTTTTATTTTTATGGGATTATAACCTTACTACTCATAAAACTATAGGCTATAATTTAATATATAATATATTTTTTAGACTGAATCTTATTATGTTGTTATAATCAAATAAGTTAAATTGGATTGGTGTTTTGTTTTTTCTTTCTTTTACTGTCTTAGTGTTAGTGCTTGTTGAATTGGATTCATTAAATTAGTGCACACTTCGTGCCTTGTAAATTCTTAAAAACTGGAAGGGAGCTCCTTTTTACTTGAAGTGACGTATATTGACTACTTTAGTTCTTTCTGGACAGAAAGAGAGGGAGAGACGGGCATAGAAAGAAAGAGTGGTTCAAATTCTCCAAAACGAAGGTCAACAAAGTAAACCCTTAAGTAGTGTGGTAGTCCTTTGGCTGCTTGGCCTTTGATACCATCAATCTTTGTGCCATTCCTCACTTCAAATTTTCATTATATATTTTAAATTAACAAAATTTCATTTCATTTTATGTATATGTTTTTTTTTTTCATAGTCTTCCGTGAATCCAGAAGGTGTTATTTGGGTCATTTGTTACCGCCTAGTGGTATTCAGATAATTGCAAATTTATTCGCCATATAATATTTTGTTGTTAAAAAGGGACACTGTGGAATCTAAGAATAATGTTGGTATGTTCCAACCACAATCCTTAAGAACTCCATACCTATATCCTCTAACTTAGTTTTCAGTAAACCATAAATATGTCAACTAATCTTTCTACAAATTAATATTAGGATATATATATAAATATATCTAGAAAATATACCCATATGTTTTTTTTTAATTTAAACCAATTAAGAAAAACCCAATATATAGTTTATTAAATTTTAAAACTTTTATGTATATTATTTACTATATAAATATATATTTCTTGATTGATCTTTCAAGCATTAACAAATGGGATTGGTGAGCTGGTGGCTACTAATATTTCGGGTTGATAAACTTGTTCTTGTCACTTGTTTGAGACTCAAAATTATACAAGAAGCTATGAGAGAAAGCTTTTAAGAAGCAGTCAAATGAATGGTGGTGATAGCATTCCTTTACTATCAAATCTTGATGTAAAAGGCATCTATAAAATACGGGACTAATTCCAATTCCTTTTGGCTTTTTGTTTTTATTTTGGTTTTTGTCTTTGTTTTTTTTTTTTTTAATTAGAATCCTCTAATGAAGACGAAGTGGGGAAAACGGTGGCTATTATTGTTGGCGTACTAGCAGGCATAGCCATTCTTATTGTTCTTCTCTCAATTTGTCGTAAAACAACGGGTAAATTTGTTTTGCTTCCACTTAAACTGCATAACTATTATTATTCCTATATGATTATTATTTTGGTATCATTTTGGTCTCATTTGGATTAGATAATGATACTATATAATTATATGCATAATGCAGGTTCATGTGAAGGGAGATAGAGGACTCTACTCCTTCAGTATATGGGGATTATTGGAGAGTAATCATTGCCAAGGGTTCACATATTTTGGTTTAATATTCTTGTCAAATCTCTCTCTTCTGCCTTCTTTTTTTATTTATTTTTTTATTTTAATACCATATGGTTTTCCACGAAAGAAGGTGGATGTTATCTTCCGCTATAAGGTGACATTCTAATCTTCATCATCTTTAAAAGGGCTGCTGATTCTCTTTTTACCCATCAATCACCTTTCTTTTATTTGTTTATTTTAATTTTTTTCAATACACTTTTTAATTAAAAAGAGGTCAAATTGCTAAACGAACCTATATTATTGGTGTACCATTTCAGGCACTGGTTTTCAGATTAGAAAGCCACAACTAGTCCTTTATTCTTTGCCTTTTCTTTTTATGGCCAGTTTTCCATATGTCTTCTTTATCTATGTCCTTGGGTGTCTGTTTGTTTATTTTTGCACCAACCTACTTGTGGAGTCAGTTTGAATTCAAGATCCTAAAGCTTTTTTTTTTATTACTATATAATTTCCTCAATACCCAATTTCATCCTCCTCTAATTAGCTCTTGATTTTCACAATTGTTCACTAGCCTCTATAGTTTTGTAGTGATATTCCTCTTTCAAAAAGTGAACCGCCTACGAACTTGGTTAAAAAAATTAAAAAAAAAGAATTGTATATTCCCACTATAATTATAATTATTTATTTTATGTCTTGACAAATACAAGCCACTAGTCTTGAACGCCAAACAAAGTTCCATAGGATCTTAAATAGTGCTTGCCACAAAAGCCCTCAAGCATATTAGGTACTCGAATCTCATTCAGCAGCGTTTGGGGAATTTATGCTTAATGCAGATTTAGATTTTCCAAGAACAAGCAAACATGCATAAGCTACTTATTAGGAGGAGGGAGGGATTTCTCTTTTTTGGGAGAATAAAGATCAACCGCCCTCTTTTTTTCCCTATCACTATAAAAAAAATTAGACTTTTAGTCACAATAGTTTTTAAAAAAATTAATTTCGTCACAACATTTTATTGTGACTAATGTGTTTTTAGTCACAACTTTTAGTTCAACTTTTGGTGTAACTAAAACTTTTGGCCATAGAGTTTTAAGTCCCACAACAATTTTTAAAAAATTAATTTTTAGTCACAACATTTTGTTGTGACTAATGTACATTTAGTTATAACTTTTAATTCAACTTTTGTTGTAATTAAAACTTTTAGCCATGGGGTTTTTAGTCTCAAAAACATCAATAATAGAAACCCAGTGGCTAAAAGTTTTAGTTAGAACAAAATTTAAACTAAAAGTTGTAACTAAATATACATTAGTTGCTATATCTTGTTGTGACTAAAAGTTTTGTTAAAAATTGTTATGACTAAAAGTTTAGTTTTTTGTAGTATGTTTTGAAAATTTTAAAAATTTATTTGTATCGTTACTAAATTTAATGAATCCAAAATTTATTAATTTTACTGCATGATCAAATTTTGTGAATTCAGAATTTACACTTTTAGTTTTTTGTAGGATGTTTTTGAAAATTTTAAAAATTTATCTGTATCGTTCCTAAATTTAATGAATCCAAATTTTATTAATTTTATTGCATGATCAAATTTTATGAATTCAGAATTTACCAACTTTACCAAATGTTCTAATACCAGAAACATAAATATTAATCCAATATAATTTTCTTTCAAAGTAGTCCTTGGATACAAATTCTCTTTTATGATTACCAAAATCCACACAAAACACAACAATGCAAGTTACTTTTGGGCCGTTGAATTTACAAGACAAGACCAACAATTTCAGTGAGTCATCAAAAGAGACTTTGACAAAGAGCATGTTTGGGAACGAAACAAAAAGTTTCACTTCAAATTAATTTTATTATAGTGTTTTTTTAATAGAAATTGAATTGTTATGATATGTTAAGTTCAAACTATTGATTCGAGTTAGCTTCCTAAATGTCCTCAGTTGTATAGACGAGGAACAAAAAGGTTTAGCTGGAAAATTTCTTTAACTCATGTCATCATTTAAAAAATTTCGCCATGTTGAAAAGCATACCAATTATGATCAAATGCATACATTTGCGTCAAATTATTTTCTTCTTTTCCTTTCACCAAAAAACAAGGCAACAAACAAGTATCCGACTGGTTTTACTTGCTAAAAGTTTTGACTTTGGAGTTGGTATTCTGCATCATTTTTTAGAGTATTTATAAAGAGATAAAAATAATGTTTAAATTTTATAACAAAAAATGTTTGAGCTATGTTTATCATACAATGTTAGCTATTATATTAGTGCTATTTAAGTTCTAGTATAAGTTTAGAGATTTTGAAGTTTAAATAACTATTTTGATGAGGTCGAAGGGATAACACATTCTAATTTTGTTTTTCTCTCCTTTTCTCTCCAGTGCCCTAGGGTTTCTTTTCTCCCTAAGTGCGCCACTACCTGGGCTGGAGACGGTCACTACCATTTAGTTGGCTCTAGTCCTCCGGCCCTAAAAATGGTTCTTAGGGTTTTATAGCGGCTCTCCGATGGCATCCTTACTTTTTCTATGGCATTTTATGGGCAAATTCGATGATTTTAAGTGGTGGTAGTGTTGGTGCATAACAACCATAAGTTTTAATTTAATTAAACATGTATAAATTTGATTATGTAGTGTTCAGTTAATTTAATTTTCATAAATTAGCATGATTATAATTTTCACATAATTTAATTTCCTTTTAAAATAAAACTAATATCCAATTTTAATATTCAAATTCTAGAAATTCATCTATTTTGTTAAATTCTAAAACAAAAACAGCACTTTTCATAATTACAAGTATGCCGCTGCATCTATTTCAGACTAATTCATGTGATATCCCCTTCCCTCAGATACTCAAACTTTCACCCTCTTTAAGTCTAAGCAAGACCAACATGCATTGGTCACTCCTCTCCTTAAGAAACCAACTTTTAGAACAACTTATGCACTTCAAAAACATTCTTTGCTCCTTTTCTCTCTCTCAAACATCTCTCTTTCCCTCTCTATTTTTCAGAAACCCTAACCAGCCATCTTTTGGCTTAAAAACTCAGAAAAATGCCTATCCCCATGGCCAACAAGCTCTAAGAATTTCAAGCTTGAATTTTGACAAAAAACTTTCAAGTTTTTAAAGGGATTTAAGGTAGGCTTTTTATAAAACGAATCTGGGTTTTTGGTCTATATTTACTACAATTTTAATTTTTTATTTTTGTTTCATAATCTCCCTAAATTTTCTAGTTTATGTAAATGTACATATCTTGAGTGTTGATGAACAAATCTGAGTATTATGTTAAAGCAAACAATAAATATTCATTTTGATTCAATCATATGATTAGAAACATGTGTTTATGTTAGAAATTAGACTCTATGGTTGCATGTTGGTCATTTTAAGAATTGAAAACTTAGAATCATATCTGAACATGTTTTTGTTTTGAAAAAACTCATTATAGGATGTTTACTAAGGGAATTAATTTTGGTAATCTACAATTGGTTTTAGTTGGAAAAAATTGAAATTTTTTTGAATCAGGCGGCAAAGGACCAAACTAGATAGAACCAAGTTCAAGGTGTCAACTAGGGTGGCAGCCTAAGCTGTTGCCACCTCCACCTTAGCCAATTGAGTCTTAGGTTTGGCTTCGTCATGTGAAAACACTCCAAATTTTGTATTCTAAAGTCCTCAGAGAGTCAATCTATATTTTATTATTATTTAAATTATAAACGGCACACTAGGAAATGATTTATACATAATATAAAGACATGGCTCCATTTGTTCTTATTTTGATTCCTCCTCACCTTGTTGGAAACTATCGAGGTCAGGCAGCGCTATATGCTTATGTTTTGCAGAGTGAGCTAGTGAGATTTAAAATTATGCTTGGATATTATTGTTACGATTTCAGTCCCTTTCTTAGCAGCCATGTTTTGAATCATTTTGCTTTGTTTTTGGCCAAAAGATGTGACTTGAGATGAGCATGTTCTTACAAGTTGTTTATAAAATATGTTTCTGCACATTGTCAAGATTGTGAAAAATATATTGTAGATATGATTTTTTTTTATATTTTGGTAAATGAGTTTAAAATCGTGTTTTAGCCTCAAAATAAGTAATTCTGATCACTTGTGGTTTTCAAACACTACCGAGAATGTGTATGCCTCCTGGGGGTTAGTTTTAAGTAGCCATATAAATCGGGTTATGAAGAATATAACCTTAAGGATAGGACCTTTAACCTCGATAGGACTTTCCATAGTATGGGCAATGGCTAAAGCACTGTAAGTATGCTTCTATATATGTTGGAATTGGTGCTTATATAGCATAGTGTAAATTTCACATGGCCATTATAAAATGTAAAGTATTGCATGATTAATAAAATAAATTCCTTCTATACTCCTATGTGTATATCTTGTTGAATATATATATATATATATATATGCAAATATCATAAAGGATCTAATACTTGTTGAAGTACATAATAATGTACACAAAGTGTTCATATTACAAAGGATATGATTATACATACTTAGTATAAGATTTTGGTTAATAATCAGTAAATAGAGTTGGACACTTTATCTTGCTGAAATAATGATATCGTCTATTCCTAGTTTAGTGGAATGATCTTTTTAAGATTATAGTAATGTAATGATTATTAGATAGAAACATCGTGTGTTTAGAATACATCAAACTTGGACCAAGATAGAATTTAAGTTCTTGTATAATTCCATTACAAGAAATTAAAATTCTATCACTTTGATCATTTTACGAATCTTATCTTAATCTTGAGGTGATTAATGGACTCACATCTATTTACTATGTCTATTGATTGCTAATGAGTGATATATATAATATCCATTATCTATAACATCCATGATCTATACCTTGGTATATTAGAGACATACTAATATAGGTAGCTAGAAATATTATTCATAGATATGAAATCCACAGCTCCTACAAGATAGGATATGCAGATAATATTCCCATGAGTATCAGTTCGGGAACTTGAGTAAAGAGTACTCGTTATTTGATATAGGATATCAAATATTACTTAAATTCTCATTTATGATTTGTTCATAAATAGGTCACTTATTAGAGAATTAACAGAACTCATGAAAAAAGAAGGAATTAGAGAGGTTCTACAAAAAACTATAAACTTAGCTCTAATTACAAATGTTGTTATGGAGGTTATTATCACATGGCAAATGATTATATTAATGGAGATCTTGTCAACAACATTTATGTTTAAATTTCTTTATAATTTTGTATATAATTTAAGAGCGCAACCTTGGTTTTTGAAGTGGCGCAAACCAAAGTTAATAATTATTATTAATTTAATTATGAGATAATTAAATTATAAATAATTATTGAAGCTTAAATTGTATAATGTCCATTGGGTCACCTTGCTTGCTCCATAATATTCATTCAGATGGATCAATGAAAATTTTCTAGGATAAATTTTGTCCTAGAGGCAAAATGGTAATTTCATGTTGTAGTCCATCAGATTGTGTGTAGTGCCACACACTACAGCTCTAGGAGTCCATGTAGTGCCACTCCATGATTTTAGGAAACAAATAAATCACGTGATTTTTATGTATTCTTTTTGTTATCTTATTGTAGATAAGAATCTTTTTCAAGAATTGAATTAGATTTCACAGATAATTACTTGAATTATAAGATAATTTAAATAATTGAGAAAATAGAGAAGATATTTATTTTAAAAGTTAAAATAAACAAAATCTCAGTTTAAACTGAAATCAGATTTCAGGAAGATACTAGATGGATACAGAATCACATAGTTGAAGTTGGTTATGATACGTATCACACCACTATTGGAAGAAGGAAGATCACATCCCCCACATGTGGAGTTGGCGTGATCTACTCGGAATCCTTGGAGGATTCCATTTCAAATTTTAAGCCTCTATTTATGCCAATAAATAGATCTTACAGGTTTTATGGTCAGTAGATTTTTTTCTGTCCTCCATCTAGTGTTCTTTGAGCTCTCTCTTTTATAATAATTTAAGGAACTTCTATTGAGAAAAGTTGGAAGGAGATTATCCAAGAGATATTACTGGTTCCCACACATAGTTGATCAGCGAGATCTAAAAGTTTTGAAACACTTGATCATCAAGAGTTATTGCCAAACTCATAAGTTTGAATTTTATTCAATTATTATATATAACATCATGAGAAGGATCTTGAAAGTTTATGAAAAATTTTAAAACTCTATTCTACTACATTTTTCATGATTTTCGAGCTCACAACCCAACAATATGCTATGTAATGGTTTGGAAATAGAGAACTGAATCAACCGACTCACTTCTCTCGTTTATATGTTCTTCCGTATATGTCTGATTTAAACAATTTATTTATTTATTCAAATGCTTTCCTCTCTATTTACTTAATTACTTTTAAATGCTAAAATTTATTAAAAGATATCCTACTGGGCTTTTCGCTAATTTTTCTCTACTTTTACTTACTCCTTTTTGGCGGTGTAAAGGGTAGTGCTAAGTTAGTACCGAGATAATGATGATGAATCATCAATATGTGTTTTGTGACATCTTCAAATGGACTCATTGCACGCGTCATATTTCTAGAACGGTTTGTGCTTAATGCAATTATATTGTTTTCCTATCTTAATTCAATTATACATATGAAAAGATTGTGTGGCTTGACACCGTCCCTATTTTGTTCATTTTTTTAGCAAGGGTTATAAGTTTATGGACTATCATGAGATTTAAAACTATTGAAAATTCTAAGTTTTTATTTGAGATATTTATTTTGGTTTTAACTAAAATTTTTCATTTAAGCTAAATATTTTGTTTAATTTACTTTAATAAATTCAGGTACTCTGATTTAAGTTAAATAACTTGCTTAATTTATATTAATCATGTTTTAACTTCTAACCCCCTCCTTAGGGTGTTACATGGTGCCGTCGTTTATTTACAGTAGGCGGTGGCATCCTCGATAGGATAGTGTGCTCACCAGTAGATTAGGTCTCGCCTCCAACCCTACATGATTTTTTGGGTGTTTGTATCAGTGTTGAGGGGTTTCCTTGGTGGTGTATCACTAGAAATTTAGGTGCACTTGGTATAGTGAAGGCGTTTTGGTTGTGAAGGGTTGTGGCCTTTTGCTCAGCTGGCATGTCTTGTCTTCCCCCTTGATGGTTCCTCTTCTGTAGTAAATTTTTAGTGTCTTCTGGCGGTGTTGTGGCTCTTGGGGATTTGCCCTGCCGTTGTTTCAAGATCCATGGAGGTGATGCTTTAAAGGGTTGGTGAGTTTCGATAGTGAACCTAGTTATGCCTTTGACGCTTTGTGATTTTTTTTTGGTTTTTGTACCAATGATGGAAAGCTTTGCCCTAGTGGCCCAAGACTAGTTCTTCAGGTGCAATTTATCTGGGTGGAGGCGGTAGTTGCGTTTTGGTCATGGATTTTTTGGTCTAGCTTCGCTCATCTTCCTCTCGATGGTTCCACTTTCCACAAATCTTTGTTTATTCATCTATATCATTGTAGTATTTGGTATGTCGCTTATCAATTTGTGCAAGAGGCTGAGTCCTTTCGTCTTTTGTTTGGTAGTTTTTTTCAATAATGGTATATTTGTTTTTTCCACACCAATTGTTTGTTTTTATATTTTTATTGTAATAATGAAGGTGGTCTTTCATCTTTTGGGTTGTCTTAGTGTGTCTTTCCTACAAGTGCATGCTTTTTGTGGTGTTTGGTTTTTTCTCTATGGTTGTAGCCTTTGTGTTATATTGTCATGGCCCACGGTTTAGATGTTTTATCCATCAATTGTCGAGGGCCTTTTTAACAATCGTGATGTGTGCTTTTTGTTTGTGAGTCCAGTGCCCTGTTTTGGACCTTTCCATTCAGTTGGGCCTCTGATATACAATTCATCCTTTAGCTTATGTGTGATTTAATTATACTAATGGTCTTGGTCTATAATGAGGGTCATCTCATGCCATTTATTTTAAGGTCAGACAGATTTGTATTTCTCTTTTATTGGAATGAAATTTCACTTTCAAAAAAAATTATTATTATTTCTACGACGTTGCCACTTAGTTTCCCTCTTTATCCCTACAGTGTTGTTGCCTGTTGTGAATCTCCTCGGCACACAAACAGATCTTGCGTGGAGAAATTAAACCATTAGTTTACTCACGGTAGACTACTCGGTTACTTCAGTTATGTGTTTGTGTGAAAAAATTAAAAAAAATCTTATATTTTTTCCTCCTCCAAACAACTAGTTTACTGAAAACTAACTAGTGTTTTATTTAATCTGTGCTTCTTAATTCAATTTTAAATTTTTTATTTAACCTAAATTAAACTATTATTTTAGTGAAAAATAAACTAGTCCTGTCAATAAATAAATAAACTAGTGGTTTCTGTAAAATAGTGAATTTACCAGTGAATTAACCAGTAAATACACTAGCTGTTTGAGTGAATATTCTCACTATTTAGGTTGTCATTGTCAACAACTAATGAGTTTTTTTTTTTTTTACCCCCTTCCTCCAGTGAGTTAAGTTTGCAATTTGCAAAGTCCAACAGCAATTTATTGCGTTCCTAAGGTAATCAGGTGAAAGCTCATGGTTTCTTTTTCTTCTTCTTTTTTTTTTTTTTAAGTGATTAATGAAGGAGAAAGGTATCTTGACTTCATTTCCCGGATCAATTTCTCCCTTTTATAACTGTAAAACTGATGGAATCATATAATAACGTGTTTATATTATTGGATAAGCAACTATTTTTTTTATTTATCAATTACTTAAAAATTAGAAATTTGCATCGATTTACATTCTATGCGAGCGTTATATACATCAACGGCAAATAAAACATGGTTGGGTTATTATGGGAGGACTTTTTGGGCAACGCCATTGCAGCTACGGCGCAAAGTGTCAAGCAGTTCAAATCAAACGGTTAGCGCCTGCGCCCTGCAATATAAATTTCTTTTAAGATAAGCTACAATCGGTCTTTCTATGTCGTGGAATTTTCCAGAGAAAAAAAAAAGAAAAGAAAAGAAAGAAAAAAGTCATCCTCTTGTGCCATGTTTTCTTCCCTTGACTTTTAATTCATAGGCATCGTGCGTGTGAATCTCTCCTTTCTTCTCTCTCTTATTTAGTGCTAGAGGCTCCCTCTTAATAGAGATTTTAGAGAGAGAATATATTAAGTACTAGTTGTACGATTGTACTCTCCTATTGTGATAAGTATCAAATGTAAATAATGTTAAAAGAATATGTCTTATACGTATAAATATATGGCTCTATGATATAAAGAGTGAGAACATTCAAAGCATGAGCCAACAAGTTGCTACAAGTTGCAAAACGAGATTAGTTGGTTACTTATTGTTAACAAGGATATGTTGACAC
Organism: Artocarpus hirsutus; assembly: GCA_946598075.1. Classification (NCBI taxonomy): domain Eukaryota; kingdom Viridiplantae; phylum Streptophyta; class Magnoliopsida; order Rosales; family Moraceae; genus Artocarpus; species Artocarpus hirsutus. The sequence goes on along the minus strand of CAMOHE010041389.1, from coordinate 19,548 downwards.
GTTTTTCCTTTTCCTTTCAATAAAAAAAAAAAAAAAATCATCTTAAAGTCTTTAATGTTTTCGACTAATTCAACCAATTTATTTATTATCTAGTCCGCACGTCGTTTTAGTAGAGCTTGAAAGTATTTTTTACTCATAATATACCATTTTACATTTTTTCTTCTTATTTTTCTTTCTTTCTTATTATTTTTTTTAATCAAAATTGGACTGACCAAAATATATCCAAGTTTTGGTCTATAATGTTGGTTCTTAAATGACGAACTAGAAAGGTCAGCTTCTCTCAAGATTATTAAAGAAAATGTGATATATCGTAACCATAGCAATCTATTAATTGACTATTACTGATCATACAAATCCACAAAGAATGACATATATACATACACTACAGCACAAAAGAAATGAAAGAAACATTTAACAGTTTACTATTACTCATACAAAGTCACAAAGAATGACAAATATAAATATACAAATTACAATCACAACTAACCAATGGTATTTGTACCTTTGTACATTTAAGGTACATTCAAGTGGACAAGCTCTTTGTCCTCTTTATTAACACAAAAAGAAAATAAAAAAAAAAAAACTAAACTAGGAGAACTTTTGTTTCAACATTAGCTACATGGTACACAAATTAGGAAATTTTTATCTGGCAAATACAATTTTGCTTCATCGGTGAAGTGTAAGTGTTTTAACTATCAGACTAAATTTTTAACGATATGATTTATGACTGGAAGCAGTTTTGTTTTACGCGCTATAAATTTTTAAAGTGAACAGTCATAAATCAAACCGTTAAAATTTTAATCTGATAGTTAAAATATCTTACTTCACCCCTAAAGTAAAATTGTCTCCTCCACTGCAACAATTCCTTACAAATCAATATATAAATTGCACAAGGTAGAAATTAAAGGCCGGAGGTGTAAGGGACACCGGTAGCTGGCAACCAAGAACCACCTGCAATGAAACTGCCCACGGTGAATTTTGAAGCCTCAGATGCTCCAATCACATGGTAACCGGCCCATTTGACCCGGTTCGACGTAGACGAACCGGGTCCGGTGTTTGCATACTCAGCATAATACAGAGTCTTGAGGGCAAAATCACCGCTCCACTCTAGCCAACCCGCAGGATTAATTAAGCTACCAAGGTAAGTTTTCATGAAAACTGTCCTTGAATACTCTTTCCATGGTCTTCCTAAATATGTTTTAACTGACGATGACAATGTCGAAGCAGCCGTAACCTTACAATTGTGAATTGAAATTCCGGTGTTTTGATTTGGGTCGGTCCGGCCTTGTGCAGTGATGGTGTTGGTTTTGTTAGGGGGGTCACGGGCATAAATGTTGCAATTTTGGAGGACCACTGCGGCATTACCAAATATAAAGTCCACCGTGCCATAGATGTCACACTCCCTATAGAATTGTCTTTCAGAATGGACGTAGAGGGTGTCTTGGTACCCTTCAAAGCTACATCTGTAGAATACGGATTGATCTGAACCCGACCGCAACGCCACGGCTTGATGGTTGGATGCTCCGGCTGTATTTCGGAATGTGATATCTTGAGCAATAAATCCGTCTCCAACAACAGCTGCATTAAGATTTTAAAATAATTAAAAAAACTTATAATTGTTACTAATGACAAATTAGTTGACAAATATAAATTTTTAATAAAAATTGTTGACAAACTATAATTAATTATGACTATAAATAGTTTACTTTTTAACCAAATTAATAAAAATCAGTTTTTTTGTGGTATGATTAGTTCTGTTATAAACTATTAGATCTATATTAGATTGTTGGTTTTAAAGTAATTTTGACCAAATTTAGTATTAAAAAACATACACTAATATACCTTGCCGTAGAAAATTCCTAACAAAAATGCATGGAGAATAAGTGAAACCACGTCATCTATATGTATTAATATTTTACGTAGGAAAAAAGGTTGGTGACTTAAAAAAGAAAATTTGGAGGATAGGACAAATTTAGTTTCAAATCCAAAGGTACCTAACAAAATTAGAGGATCAAAGATTTATAAGACACGTGGCAAACCTCATGACCAAAAAGGAATTGTGGCTTATATCGCCTAATAAAAAAAATATGAACTATCGATGCTGTCTTTTTCAATATAATTAATTGAGCCTATATGTTAAACGACTTTTAACAATTAATTGATAAGACGAAGTTTGATGCTGAATATTGTGTCAACTTTTATGGATAGTGATTTAACCAAATCTATTGGCCCGATATTTGGGGACAAAAGGACTTCCTAAATTCTCAAGCCGATATATGGTTAGCAAAGTAACACGCATAATTGTACACTAATTGTCTTGTTTTCTAGATGACATAGAAATATCAAAGTTGCATAGATTACGTCTCTTCTTGTTTGTTTTACTGGTGAAACTTGCAACACCAACAATATTCTCTTATTTGTTACTCAATATATATATATATATATATATATATGTATGTATATATGTATGTATGTATGTATAATAAAAGAGAAAAAACCAAAGATGTGCTATTTTTTAAAATCACCATTCAAAGGCAGCTTTATTAATTATTTAATGCTCAAAACATGAATTAACATGCTATAATTTATTTTATTAGGAAATCTAAACTCAAATCTAATTAGAGCGAACAGAATCGCACGTATTAGTTATCACGCATGCATGACTACATCATATGCAGAATTTTCGAGACCACTATCACGTAATTAACAAGGGCAAATGGGTTCGGGGGCATCTCTCTACGCTAACTAATTAAAAAAAATAAAAATAATTTTTCATATTTTTAATGTTTTATAAATATATATATTTTTTAAGAAAATAGTGTATGCCTTCAAGGCTGGCTCTGCCACTACCAATAATATTATTCATTTTTTCTGTAACCATTTTTTTTTCTTTGCTAAGCAAATTAATTAATTACGGGGATTTTTTGCTCTAGTTAATAACAATTATGTGAACTAATGTGCGCTTACCAACAGTTGCTGACTTGAACGTTGTATAACCACCACCAACACTCCTGCTTCCCGTAATAACAGTTTTCCCAATACCATCACCAATCAACATAATATTTTTCACACTTATCTCAACATTCTCCTTGTACGTCCCTGCCTTCACATATATCGCAAACCTCCCACTCCCTTTTGCGGCGCTTACCGCCTCCTTCACTGTCTTGTAGTCCCCGGACCCATCTTGGGCCACCACAACATTGGCCTTAGAAGCTGGTGACGACGAAGACTGCAATAGCCTTCGGTCACCGGGCTTGACCCAAGTGGGAAACCCGTCGTTATACTCGTTATTGGGTTTATATGGGGATTTGTTTATAGCAAGAGAGTTGCTAATAAGGTAGGAGACATTGTTGGACATAAAGGGCAGGAGATAGTCCGAGACGCCCATCTCAAGAAGCCCAGCTCGGCACGTCTCGAGGTTGGTGAGGGCCGTGCTGAGCCAGGTCTGGAGGTCGTCTTGGGTGCACTTGGAAGTGGGTTCGGAGGTCTTGTTGAGCCTAAGGACTGTGGACTCATAGAGCTCAAGGCAATCAGCCCAAGCGGCCTTCTCTTGTGCGCTCCTGCACTTGGGGCCCACAGGGACGAGGTTGCGATGGGCGTATATGGCTCGGTCTAAGGCTAGTTTGGTTGATAGTTTGAAAAAGTCCGACTTTTGTTTGATGGGTGTACGATCAACATTAAGATTGGAGCTAAGGAAGTACTCGCATGGTTGCGGGTGGGGTGTTTGGCCACACCAAGATTTCACTTCTTGGAGAGAATAGCCAAGAACATTGGTTGGGGAAAGATAGAGAAGGAAAAATAACGATAGTGTTATTATGGTGTAGTTTTGAGCTTGAATGACCATTTTGTAGTGGCCTAAATCTTAATGAGAACAAAACAAGGAAGAATAATTATTGGGTGTTTGAGAATTGCTATAAAGTGTTTGTTTTTATTGGGGTTTGTATGAAGTTTCATGGCTTGGAACTGGCTGCTTTATATAGAATGACAAAGAGGGGGACCGTGTTGAATAAAGGAAGGAAAAAATGGGACGCAATAACACGACTTTTGCTAATTGTTTATTCCCTTTACTTGAATTCTTATTTTCTTAAAGTTCGTTGAAAACATAGTGTAAATCAAAAAGTTTTGATTCAAATCAATTTTGTTACGATACTTTCTTTTAATAATATTAGAATTATTATAGTATTTTAGGTTCAAACTGGCTATCATTACTATTCCTTTCTTGCAAGACTATGTGAGGCTTGAGTTGTATAATATATAAGTTGTTGTGATATAATAATAGAAATAATTCAGGAGGCAAAATATCTTTGTAGAAAATTATATGTTAATCAGTATGCAATGAAATTTGTGGATGAGAATTTGTTCTATAAATCTTGGACTAATTTAAAATATCATAAATTTATAAAAAAAAAATGTTGTAGACTTATCAAATTAATGGATGAGAATGATCTGTTTTATATTTTTAGACTTTTTTTTTTTTGGGTAAATTCTCATCTCATAAGTTTATAAAAAAAATCTAGTAGACTTTTTCAATTATAGGTGTTTGACGAAGACTGCAACCAGGAGACAAGGAAAGGCAACAAACACGCTATTCAAATATATGTGAATAAATTCCCTTAAAAAAAAGAAAAAATGTGAATAAGTTGTGTGCATCATGATTCGTATACATACACACATATGTATATATTCGCATGAAGGAAATTCATGATGAATATGAATAAGAAAAAATGGTTAACTAATTTCCATGTATGATTTTTTTCACAAAGTAATTGTACAGCTAGAATAAAAAAATATATATCCTTTGGAGTTTTTATGTCCCAAAAGAGACTGCAAGGAAATCGAGCTTAATTTATTTTTATTTTTTTATTGGAGCAAGGAACGTTCCCTTAAAAAAAAAAAAAAAAAAAAGAGCAAGGAAATTGAGTTACTGCATGCCCTATAGACTTCCTCTCTCGCGCTGCCTACGCTGTTTGAAATGCTAGCGTTATTTGCTCACAATTTATGACTGCTGAGGTCTATTAATATATATAGGGCGTAAACGGTGGGTATTTGTTTACAGATTTTGACTTGTAAAATCCCCCCATCCTTCCAAAATTTTGCTTTTCCTGACAAATATTCGGGACAAGTGTTTAACAAGTTACATGTGAGTGTATATATATAGGTGGTTTCAATATTTATGTTTTTAGTAGGTATTGTTATTATTATATGTTTGATATAAATTTGATTGTTGTAACAATATTAAATTTTTATTATATTATATTATTAATTGTTGTTAAAATATATTTTTATTGAAAATGTAACTATTAAAATTGTAACCATGGAAACAAGTTTTATATGTGTGTATATATATATAACAACTTGTAAATATAGCAGGTAGACTCATTTAATATATATTACCAAAATAAATATCATGCTGCGGGCAACGTGCACCAGTTTATTTATATATATGTGTGTATATATAATCTATGAATAAGGGTGTTTTTAAACATAGGGTAGATTTATATAATTATACCTTTTATCTTTTAACTATTTTTAATTTATCTCTCTGTCTTTAAAAACTGTAAAGATATGTTTTTAATTTATAAATTAACTTCAATTTCATTCCTATGAATGAAAAAAAAAATAGGTACCCTTAAACAGTTATGAATTTTTTAAAAAAAAATTAAAGAAATAAAAAATCTTAAAACAAAACATCTTATGTTAGAAAAAAGACCTTAAGTTTCATGGCTTTTTAAATGTAAAATATTTTTACAAACATTCTCAAGAATAAAAACATATTTCATAAACAAATTTAGTCTAACAAAGAGTATATTTGTCTTATCTCTACATCTTTTTGTCAAAAAAGTTTAAGAGGAATAAAATTGAAACAAGTTTTTTAAATTCAAATAATGTTTTTTAATTTATAAAACAGAAAAAAATTGATAAATAATTAAAACTACGAGGTATAATTTTATAATTTATCCCTTTAAATATATTTGCCTCTAATCTTATTAATGATTGACGCTAACAGCTCAGTTCTCAATATGCTTTATTATTATTATATAGACTATACTTAATGAAAGCAACAGCAACCGGAAAACCAAAAGACTTGTATGCCAGTTGTCCTAATTAATGCTCAACTTAATGTTATGCGAAGAAAAATAAAATATAAAAACAAATAAAAAAGCATCTATGAATTGTTTAAATTAGGGTCATAGATATAACCTACATAAAATTATATAAAGTATAAACCAACCTCTCCATATACTCTATCCTAAGCCAAAAAAAAAAAAAAACCATAAACTGATTAATTTAATCTAATCATAAAGTGCCTATTTCAATATTTGACTGCAACTGATCAATATTGAAGAATAGTAAAAGATTAAATTAACGTCAAATATTGGGCGCTTTAAAGTCAAAATCCACCTTCTTCCTTTTTTTCAAATACCATTTCCAATATTCCTGGCTCCATATTTTTTTTCTCTTTTGTAAAACTAGTTGTCTTCTTTATATTATTCTTGAGGTTCAATTATTTTTAGTTACACTCTACGGTTTCATTTAGCCATGGTTAATAAACATCTTTTGGTTACATGTGACAAAGTCATTTTTTGTCATATAAAAGAAATTAATAAATAGAAAGAAATTGAAGTTCAACATGAAACCGAGACAACAAATATGCATTCGTACTTTCTTTGTTCTAATTGTCTTTTGGCCAAAAAAAAAAAAAAACTAGCTAATAGTTATAATCATCGTCAAAACTTTCATTATTGTTAGTCAGTTTGTTGATTATGCATACTAATAATTAGCAGCCCTTGGAATATATCAGATACATAAATATCTATTATATTTATAAATAAACAATATTATATGCACGTACGAACATAGGTAAATCTTTAAAAATTTTCGACGTAGAGCAACTGAAAAATGAACAATATTCCTCTCGAGAGAATTCTTGTCAATTATTGGAAGGCATAGCACTATTAGTTTCTAAACCATGAATAAGTAATATTTTAGTTTCCAAACTTTATTATAATAATAATAATAATAATAATAATAATTATTATTATTATTATTATTATTATTATTTTGCAAATTACCCCTGAAATTGTTGTCTTTGATAGTTTTGGACTGCAGAAATCCAAAACAAAAAAAGAATCGAAAAAAATCTGAAGTTAAATACTATCTTCTTTTTTTCTATTATAACAAAAATTTTCTTTTTTATTTTGTTTTCAATTTTTTTAAATATATAATATTTTTTTTCTGAGACTTGAGCATTGTTCGCTAGTATGAATTTGGTTCAACTTCAAATGCAATAATGAATACTTAATGAGATCCACTACATATAGATGGTATTTTTTTTTTAATAAACTCAAAACATGGATAATATGTACATAAATTTTCCTTTTCTATAATTTAAAAGATGTAATTACGTGCTCATTGCGTTATAATGTCTTGAAATTCTACAGAAATATGTGCATTACATGCTAAATTTTCACTTTACTAGTGTGAATAACTCTTGTAAACCAGTACAATTTGTACGTAATATAACTACTTTTCTAATTTTTTTTTAATTATTACGTGTTAGAGATGCATTCAATTTTAAATTACAAAAATATAGGGAGAAATAAGATCCACAACAAAATCTAAAGTAAAGCCAAAATGCCACAATATGATAATACTTTTTAAATTGGAAATAACATAGTAGTATGATTATTAATTTGATGATTAACATTCATGAGCTTTCTGCAGAGCGCTGACCAATTAAGAGCAAATATTAAATGTTTAGACGTAAAATAGGGAACATAAGGGGGAAAAAAGAAGAAGCATGTTGGCCAGCTTGAAATCACACACACACAAGAACATATATATATATATATATATAATACATATATAGGTGTGGTTTCAATAGCTATGTTTTCAAGGAGTATTGTTATTATTAACCATGTGATATAAATTTAACGGTTTTAATTAATTGAATTGACAAAAAAAATTATGATAATTAATGAAATTAAATTTTTATTATGTCATATAATCAATTATTATTAAAATATACAATTATTGAAAATGTAACTATTGAAAACAAATTCATATATTTATATATAGAGAGAGAGGTTTAGACTTCCACGCAATTACCACAGAATTTTAGATTTCTGACGGACCAAAGTTGAGGCTCAACTTGGCAGGCACGAGTGTTGGCATTACGTATTGATAAATAGTCGTGAAACATGAATTTCAACGTCGTTCAAATAATAGGGGAAAGACAGTCTAGCAATTGAGATTGGTTCTAAAAGTAGAAACCCCAAAGTTAAAGCTTTAAAAAAAAATTATCAACTTTCAAAATCAATCGACAAATTTCATTCAAAACATGTGGTTCAATCCAATTTTTATTAACTTGTTTTTTCATACAAAATTTGAATTTCATAGCTTTTGTTCAAACTCTTCTTTTGAATTATGATGTTTAAACCGCCTAATCCCTTCTACAATTAGCCTTGACAATGTATAGCTGGAATGGGAAAAAAAAATTAGCCACCTTCTTGGGATGAATTAATTATTTTATTCATCATATATATACACGGTTTCTATCAATTAATTATGTAGAGTATACAAAGTATTATTAGTACGTAGATATTTTTTAGGAATAATCTAGAGAAAGCCAATTCCATGCCAAGTGTGCTTGGCAAATAACAAACACAAGTTGCGACCAAATTGTCAACAAAGAAATATATAAGTTTGGATAGACTTTAAGAAGGCAAAAATATACTTGCTTAAAGATCAAGGTAATCTACTGCAAATACTTAATTAATCAAATTCATTGATCCTTTTTTGATGTGAACAAAAAAATCTATATAAGCTATACACACACAGAGAAAATAATATTTAAGATACATAATTATTATAATTTTTTTTAAAAAAGAATGTGGTAAATAATTATTTAAAATATGATAACGAACTGAATTGACAAATATTTTTTAAGAATATGGCAATTGTTTGTGTTTATCCGATTAGTCTTTGGGGTTTGGCTGATAGCTGTTGGGATTCCTTGTACGTGCTGCTCAATATATATCCTATCTACAAACAAAATCAAGTTTCGTCCATATAAAATAAAAGATCTAGTAGGTTCTATAGTATATATCAGAAAAAAAAAAAAAGGGTGAGAAGCAGAAATGAAAATAGGAAAAAAGGTTAATTTCACATATGGTCCTTAAGGTTTGCTTTCAATTTCAGTTCAGTCTTTATGATTTAAAAAGTCTCATTTTGGTCTCCTATTTATTATTTTGTTTCAGTTACGGTTCCTCTGTTAATTAGGCACGCGTTAAGTGTTTTTAACAAGAAACTTTTAAGAGTTTATAGTTTATTGCTTTGTTTTATCTTTTGTTCATGTGTTATAAGTAATACATTAGGGACTAAAATTTGAAAATCTAAAGTACAAAACTAAATATGATGATTTTGATGCATGTAATAGACTAGAAACCAAAAGTAAAATGATATAATAGATTAGAGACCAAATGGATATTTGAAAAATATTTTTTAAAAATATTTAACACCTAACTGAGGAAGGACGAAAACTAAAATAAAGTAAAAAATTAGGGACTAAAATGGGACTTTTTAAATATTAAGGGACTAAAAAAAGACTTTCCAAAAGTTGAGGATTAAAATAGGACTGAAAAAAAAAAGATCCATTAGGTTCTGGCCGACTTGCTGATCAAAAACTCCGGTCAAATATAAAGAAAAGTACTATAATCACATTCATATGTTTTCTTAATTTTTTTTTAAATTGTTCCTTGTGGCTATAATTGGATCGAAAATCAGAAAAGAAAATTAATTAAACACAAAATATATACAATTGACATATATATATATATATATATATGTGTGTGTGTGTGTGTGTGTGATATTGATTCAATGTATGTGAAAATATTCTAGATGTGCCGCCCGTGTATACACAGACGAGAGTTTAATAAAGAACCAAAAGTACTAATAATTGTAACAAATTGACCATTATAAAATCAACAAATTAATTATAGGATAATTGTTCCCATTTTTTAAAAGATACCATTGGTAAAATTTCGTTTAGTGTCGTTCAAAAGATTATCTTCTATTGATCTAAATTAGATATATAAGTTTCTCTTGGATATATAATTTGTATTTTATATCTCTCTCTCTCTCTCTCTCTGTGTTTGCTTATGGTAAGCACGTGTGTGTATTAATAAATTATAAATCTACCAGAAAGTTGAAAACTTAAGGGAGAAAAAAAAAAACTAGTAGTATATATACATGATAAATTCAATATTTAATTATATCATAGTCAAAGTTTTAGCGTAATAGTATAGGATGACAAACTAGTAGAGGTACATTAAGTACCTATCGATTTACCAAAATAACATCATAGTTCAAAGTTATTTCGACTTGCCGATAATTAACCCAATGAATTAAAAGATAACTGACTTAACTAAAACGAGAAAAGAAAATTAATAAACATATAGTCAATATTATGTAATTAACTTATAAGAAATAAAGAAAAAACAAATTAAGGACATTATCATACATTCATCATCACAAACATCACTAACGAAATTAATGTCGTCGTCATCACCCCTATTGAGTTTTGACTCTCTGCTTAAGTTTGGTATTTTAATGATGATCATTTAAGACACGGTATGTACATAAGAAGAAGAAGAAGAAGAAAAGCACGGATTCCAGATCGCCAAGATTGATCAAATTTGTCTAACATTTGACTGATCAAAGGAGCCAAAATGATACCTCAAAAGCGGGCTCATGGTTTCGTAATGAAGTTCGTTCCTTCACGTTTTGTCACAGTTCATAAAGACCTACCTAACATTTTAGCAATGGTATGTTGTACCTGGCAAGTCAAAAAAATTAATCGGAGGTGGGGATGTGACTCAATTATCGAGGTACAAAAAATAAAGGGATCTTAAAATCTGAGGGAAAAGGATATAATTTTAAAAACATAAGTTTTATAAAATTTAATACCGTGTTAGAGTGACGGCTGTCCACTCTCATCCATATGTGACTCTAGATTATTAAGTCGGATCTATTTAATCAAACCTTTCCTCCGAAATTAGTTGACATATAATTTTGAAAATAAAATGCGTATAACAATAACAATACTTTGTGTATATTCTCTTTGATTTTTTCGGAAAGAATAATAGTTCCTTTTTATTTATTTATTTATTTGAATAACAGTTATGAGAAGTGGTGTTTGAGTTCTTAAATTTTCATTTTCAAGGTTTTTTTTTAACTATTGATGTATTTCTATATGTTTGACAAGAGAAATTAAGGAATATTGAGGGGTTTTCTATGCATGCAGAGCAGTTACCTAGCAGAAATATAAGAAACAAAACAAATATGATGTTAATGTTATTTTTCATGGAACCAAAAAAAAAAAAGAAAATACATAATTAGCAATACCTTACTTGATATTAGAAATACAAACCAGATATTACATATATGATCATATGGATAAAATTAAGATAAAATTACATATGGCATAATATCACAGCAAACAACGGAAGACGAAAGTTAAGATCAACAACAACTAAAATGAGGATGACTTGAATATGAGAAATTGGTGCGCGTACGTTCCAACTACGCATTTAAACACCCTACAAATTGGGTGATTGAGAAGGCAATTAGGGTTAGATAGGGAGGGGGAAAAAGTTAGGCCTTGAGAAAATAAAATTGGGTCAGCTTTAAGAAATTCCACTTCTGCAATATTATTTTCCAATTAATCTCTTTTATTAAAATTTGAAACATATCACTTTCAAGTAATATAAAAACACAATTGTTCAAAAATATTTTAGGTTTGGATAAGACAAATATGTATTGTCCAAAGGTACTTCAGTCCTTATAGCTAGAAAAAATTATATGAATTAAAAGAAGCAAAAAAAGAGTGGTGAGACGTAGTGATAAAAAAGTGGCTCCTAACCTAATTTATTCAAGAGAAATTATAAGAAATAGCAGTTTTTGTTATTCTAATAATAAATTACGTCAAAACTTTTAAACTATAGAAATAGGGTTAATCACATAACTTTACCACCTAGTTTTTATTATTTTTCAGTTTATCCTACTGTTTTTAGCAACTATAAAGGTGTCTTTTGAATTTGAAAAACTTGTTTCAATTTTATCCCTTGTAGACTTTTTTGACTTAAAAAATAGAAATAAGGTAAAAAAAACTCTTTAGCTAAACCTAATTTGGTTATGAAATATATGTTTTTTCTTGAGAAAAATTTTAAAATATATATTTTAAAATTTAAAAAGTCATAAAACTTAAGATTTTTTTTTGAAATTTAATGTTTTGGTTTAGGATGTTTTTATGTTTTTAATATATAAAATATTTATCATAACTATTTAAAAGTAGTCATCTTGTTTTCCCCAATTTTTTTTTATTCATGGGATAAAATTAAAATAAGTTTTTTAAAATTTTAAAGATACTTTTGTAATTTCTAAGAATAGAGGAACAAATTGAGAAATAATTAAAATTAGTATTAAAATAATTGGTTTGCTAATACAGCGGAACTTTAAAAATTTTTATGAATTACAAGAAATCTAACTTATGATGCTATAAATAATAAATTAAATCTAATTCAATGTACCTGTTGGAGACTGGAAACAGCACTTCTGACTGAACAATTCTTTAATAATGAATCTCTACCTCCGAACGATGAAGTCACTCACCTAGCCGACGGAAACGAGTTTAGCCACATAGTTGATGTGAGATTGCTCACCTAGCCAAAACCAATGCGGTTAATGTTGACTATATATCTGACGATGACGTCACTCACTAAGCCAATGCAAACGAGGTCAGCCACATAGCTAACAACGTCGCTCTACTAGCCAGTAGAAATTGAGTTTGGCAACTTAGCTTATAAGAAGTCGCTCACCTAGTCAACGCAAATGAGGTTGGCCACATAGCTGATGATGAGGCCAGTAGCCAAGCTAAAGCAGATGAGCTCAGTCACATAGTTGAAGACAAAATCGTGGAAGAGCCCATTACCATCGACATTGTGGAAGAAACCACCATCAAGCTTGTGGACAAGCTCACCAAAGACAAAGATTGTAGAAGAATTCATCATTGACCATCGGCAAGATCGTGGATGAGCTACCTCATGGACAAGCTCACCATCGACAAGATCATTAATAAATTTAGCAACTAGCTCACCACAAAAGAACTCATAGGTGACCTACCTTGTAGGTAGCTCACCGCCAAAGAGATGTTAGATAAATTCAATGCCATTAAATAGCTTATATCATCCACCAGCTCATACATGAAGAGTTCATATAAATGAAATCATCAATGAAAAAGTCATCTCATGGACGAGCTCATCACTAAATGAGCTCTTCGTTAGACAAATTCAAGGTTAGAAAGACAAACTCATATATATATATATGAAGAAAAGGCCTACCCTACCCTACAAACAACAAAGGGTTAGTATTGAAATAGGAATGACACTACTATAGGAGCTTGAGGACTTTTCAAAAGAAAAGAAAAGAAAAAGAGCTCAATCACCTTTACAAGTCATTCCATAAGGCAAGCCAAGGTATAAACCTAACTAAGCCATAAAAAATTTCTTGTTCATATAGCAAGCCAGGGCATACCCCAGCTTAACCATAATAAAGTTTATCTCTTTCATCAAGGCAGGCTAAGGCATGAACCCATCTCAGCCATAAAAAGTATCTTGTTCATATAGCCAAGACAAGGCATAAACCCAGCTCAGCTATCTTGTTTATTTAGGCAAGCCAAGGCATAAACCTAGCTCAGCCATAAAAAGTATCTTGTTCATATAGGCAAGCTAAGACATGAACCTACCTCAGTCTCAATAGAATTTATATCTTTCGTGAAGGCAAGCCAAGTTATGAACCTAGCTCAACCATAAAAAGTATCTTGTTCATATAGGCAAGCTTGGGCATGAACTTAGCTCAGCTAGGAAAAGTATCTTGTTCATATAGGCAAGCCATGGCATGAACCCATTTCAACTATAAAAATATCCTATTCATATAGGCAAGCCAGGGCATGAACCTAGCTTAGGCACAATAGAATCTATCTCTTCATCAAGGCAAGCTAGGGTATAAACCCAGCTTAGCCATAAAAAGTATCTTTTTCATATCGACAAGCCAAGGTTTAACCTAACATAGTCCTAAAAACAATACATCTCATCATGATCTCAACATAGAATCATTTAAACTTGGAGTAGAGCTTGAAGCCCTTCATGCATCGACCTAGAAGCACTTCAAGCTAGGGGAAATTGTTGATGGATTATTGAGATTATCTTCTCAATGACATAAAGAGTTACCCTTTACCTTTAGTTCAGCAATAAACATCTCAACACTTTGGCAAATAAGCCATTTAGTCGACATGGATAAGGTTAGCCCTATGGATATAATGACAAGGTCGGTCACCAAGATGACGTGGATGAGGTCGGCTATATAGCTGACATCAGTTGATGCAAACTAGGTCGGCCACATAGTTGAAGACAAGAGGTCACTCACTTAACCAATGTAGATGAGGTCAACCATAAAGCTATAGGGACGGCCAAAGAGACACGCAACCCTTTTTTACATCATCCATGTTCTCCTCAGTCACGTTAATTATAAAAATATGCCAAAATTCTCATAATGTACAATTTTGCGAACGGATAACTACAAAACTATTTAAAATCCAAGAATCATGAGAAACTGCATTTAATATTTGAATTAAAGATCTCCAAGATGGCAAAAAATACTCAATCTTATCAAAATCTACATGGCTCCAGATACACAGAAGAGATAAACTCAATGGAAGATCTCATCATAGCCATCAAGCTAATTAGATAAGAGATTATCTTGAATTTAAATTTAAATTGTAACAAGAGGATCGAAATATGACTGACTTAATAAGCTATAAATAAGGGCCAGCCCTAGAAGGCAGCCTTAAGTCCAGTTCTTGATACAAACCCTTTTATATACTTATTTTCTCATAGTAAAACACAACCACTAGAGAAACCTAAAGCAAACATAGCCTTTAATTGAGGTAAACTACTATAAATTTTTGTGTTATTGTTATTATTTTATTTATTGCCTAGCAATTATCAAGGTGAAAATTTGAGAGATCTTTATTTGACAAGTTTTGCCTGTCAACAAACACCATGATCAATCTTGTCAATTCAAAGTTCCATCGACATTTAGGCTCAACGTTGTGCCAACTAGGCCATGGTAGTTTGAGGCCAGCCACTCAAAGATGGCTCCAGTTATGGAGGTAAGATAAAAGGAATGTGATAGATAGGTTTTAAAGTAATATGGCAAAAATGACTTTTTATAGTATAGAAATGGTATGTTTTAAACTTGTAAAGCAAAGTAGTATGAGTATATAATAGGTCTTCTAAAGTGATATCAAACCTAATTATCTCCTCATAAGAAGTATTGGACAAAGCCTATATTTAATACATTCACCGCCCATGTTGTATTTTAGAAAGAAACCAAATGTTTGTTTCATCACTGCTCTTCATTTAACTTTGCCTCTCTCTGTCTAAGCTTTCACTCAGTAGAAATTAACTACCAAACCTCAAAGATCCATTTTTACACCTAGGCAGTCGGTTACATTACAATATTATTTATTAGACTTTTCTAGTTATGGCCAACATGTATCTTCTTCTTCACCTTGCCAAATCAACCACAAAGTCACTCACCTAGCAGACGTAGACGAGTTCAGCCACATAGTTGATGCAAGGTTGCTTGCCTAGCTATAACCAATGCGGTTAATGTCGACTACATATCTAACGATGACATTACTCACTTAGCCGATGCAGACGAGGTCGGCCACATAGCTGACAACATTGCTCAACTAGCCAGTAGGAGTTGAGTTTGGCAACATAGCTTATAACAGGTCGCAAACCTAGCCAACACATATGAGTTTGGCCATATAGCTGATGATGAAGCTGGTAGCCAAGATGGTGCAGATAAGCTCAACCACATTGTTGAAGACAAAATTGTGGAAGAGCCCATTACCATCGACATTGTGGAAAAAAAATACCATTAAGCTTGTAGATAAGCTCACCAAAGACAAAGATTGTAGATGAGTTCACCACTGACGCCTGACCAGATCGTGGATGAGCTACCTCATGGTTGAGCTCACCATCGACAAGATCATGGATAAATTTAGCGACTAGCTCACCATAGAAGAACTCATGGGTGACCTACCTTATGGGTAGCTCACCGCCAAAGAGATGTTGGATCATATCATCTACAATCTCATACATGAAAAGTTCATATAAATGAAATCATCAATGAAAAAGTCATCTCATGGATGAGCTCATCACTAACCTTTACAAGTTATTCTATGAGGCAGGCTAGGGCATGAACCTAGCTCAGCCATAAAAAATATCTTATTTATATAAGTAAGCCAGGGCATGAACCCAGCTCAACTACAATAAAATTTATCTCTTTCATCAAGGCAAGCTAAAGCATGAACCCATCTCAGCCACAAAAAGTATCTTGTTCATATAGGCAAGCCAAGATATGAACCTCACTCAGCCACAATAGAATTTATATCTTTCGTCAAGGCAAGCCAAGGTATGAACCCAGCTCAGCCATAAAATTTATCTTGTTCACGCAAAAAGTATCTTGTTCATATAGGCAAGCTGTAAGCATCGAGTAATCTGACTCAAGCCTACGTGCGTGAGTATGCGTAGGCCGTAACTAGCCATGCCTAGAGTGAGGCATGGTCACACTTTTGCTCGACAACAGAAGAGTCTACATGACATAGACGTAAGGGCCAGCATGCAAGTGAGGCAACATGCATGGGAGTAGGCATGCACACACATGGGTGGCTCAAGTTAGTTATGGCACATGACGGAGTTTGTTGAGGCACATGACTTGGATAGACCAGGCCAGACACGCAGGCTTAGAGAGACCAAGCCTTGATGCATGTGGCAAGGTAGTTGTGGCTAGGCGGTTACCTGAATGATGTGGCACACGATTGTCAAACGCCAAGCGTGCGCCATTGCTAAGCATGTGCAAGTGGTTACAGGCAGTTTGCAGGCTGACTGAATAAACAGTTATGCGAATAAGGCAGTGAACGGTTACTCGAACCTAACATAAACCACCACTATTGTAATTACTCCTAGGTGGCTAATTGAGACCCAATACACGTGTCCCACAATATAATGCAAGGCCTAGTAGTTGGTGATATCAACCAACACGTTTGCTGCCTTGTTTGTTTATTTATAGCCATGAATTGCAAGGCTAAGGACACAAAGAGAGACAATGTGTGATCCCAACAACATTGTCTTCCTTTAATGCTAGATTACTAAAAGGTTGGGAGATTCCCGTACGTGTGTGTGCTTATGTTACTTTGCCCTTCAGTGTGTGTGAGTTGGCTAGCTGAGTGAGATACTTGGTGCCATCACTGGTGAAAAATTTGAGCATGAGTTTAGACCCTGTGACACAAGCCATGGCATGAACCCATGTCAACCATAAAAAGTATCTTATTCATATAGGCAAGCCAGGGCATGAACTAAACTCAAGCACAAAAGAATTTATCTCTTCATCAAGGCAAGCCAGGTATGAACCCAGCTTAGCCATAAAAAGTATCTTTTTCAAATCATCAAGTCAAGGTTCAACCCAGCTTAGTCCTAAAAACAATACATCTCATCATGATCTCAACATAGAATCATTTAAACTTAGAGTAGAGCTTGAAGCGCTTCCTGCACCAACCTAGAAGCGCTTCAAGCTAGGGGAAATGTAACGCCCCTATATAAGGGTTAACAGTTTTTAAATAAATAAAATAAAAATCAGAAAACAAAGATAAAACATCAAAGTAATTTGCCAGGAACTTAAATAGAAACTCTCAAAATAAAAATCAAACATAAACAAATAAATAAACTATAGTTTAATGTAGCATCTTAGATTTTAATAATATACAACTGTCATCATCATCATTTCAACCCTCAATAAATCTTAATACAGTCACAGAAAGTAACAATCGATGCTTACATTATCATGAAGATCATTCTTTGCATTCGAAGCAATTCCAACGTAATATAAATACATAGCTTCCTCAACTGTTTTTCTTGTAACTATCTCACACTTAGTGAGTCCTGAAAAGAGAAAAATATAAGGGAATGAGCGACAACATGCTCAGTAGAAAAAACCATTATTCACCTTAAGGTTTTATTCTTTACCACATTAAATCTGTATGGTTAGTTATTTTTCATTATTATCCAAATTATGAAATTTATTATGATCATATTCCGTGAATACCATAGTTAATCGTTACCAAGTTTCATACATATACGTATATATAATATTAATATTCATCATTATTCCTAGGTATTCACATTACATAAAGTATCATTCAACTTATCGAAACCCGAATGGGCGTGCTTGGCTACTCTTCAAACATTCTGAGAGTATTCCGGTGAGGGGACATCAAGCCCTGAGTTCTCACCAAGTCAATTCTTGTATAGTGTGTTTTAGGACTTTCGACCCAAGGGAACGTCATCACCTCCCCCCTATTTTACCTTTTAGGATATTCTTACCCAAGGACGTAACCGCCGCCCTCTTAACGTATTACCATTTCTCAATGTTTAGTCATTATTTAAAGAGTCAATTTTCCTAACCATGCTTCCCAACTTATAACAACATATGTTAATTCATTATGTTCCTCCGTAATCAATACAAGGCGAGTTCATATCATAGTTTCATATGTAATTCTCATATAATAGCAGTTCAACATAGATACATATATCTTGTGGTAAAACAATCAATTTTAATTCCATAAAAACCTTACAAAAGATAAGTAATAGAATCCCTATTCAAGCTTCTCAACAATCTTTTAATCTCGAAATTAATTAATGTTAGCTCCATACACCCTTGATCCTAAGTCGTACATAAAGACAATTAAAACTAAAGCACAACATATAACCACATCCATAAATGAATTATGTGTAAATCTATATATTTTAGTCTCTAATAAAATTCATAAATCACTTAGGATAGTATTGGAAAGGTTGCAAAATATTAAGGGATTAGAAGGTGAGCAAAGTTGGGTTCACTAACTACAATTAGCACGTGGGTTAACAGGTAGTTTACTTAAGGTAGACGAGTGATATACTGCCACTAGTAGGTTTACTAGTTTTCAATCTGAGAATTAAAAAATTCATAGAAAATAAAATATAACTTCGATTTAGGCTCATGATAGCTTGTTGGAAAGCTTAGGATGTCTACTTTTAAAATATGTAAACCAATTTACAAAATTTATTTTCATCTAATCCTAGAATTTCAAGAAATGGCTACTACCCATAGAGATAACATAAGGTTTATGAAAGGTTAAGTTTCTCTTTAACCCAAAGCATATTATTCTTGTTCAAAATCCCAAAATCATTCTAAAATATGTAGCATGCATTATATAATCATAATAAATATATTCTCATGAGTTTTATACCAAAATCATCATCAAACCAAAATAAAGGTTGGTTGTCAGTTTTAATTCAAGACTTAAGTTTTTGTTCATAAATGCTCAAATATGCATGCTAACATAATAAGAAATTTGCATGAACTTTGAACATGAAAATTATA
>CAMOHE010041385.1:0-34918 GCA_946598075.1 Artocarpus hirsutus | reverse complement strand
CTGTGTTCTAAGTTTACAACTCTTTTTAAAGGGTTTGAGTTTTTCCAGAACATCTTAAAAGAATGACTATAGAATACGTATGTGTTTAAATTAATTTATAAATGCAATACCATGTTATAAGGTTACAACTCTTTTAGGTTTCCCATGATATCTTACAAAAATGAAGATTATAGAATACGCATTGTTAATTTATTATGTATAGTATACACAATTAGCATCTATAAATAGAACTGCTTCCTCAATTGTTTTCCCACAACAAGCTTTAAAACGATTAAGCAACTTGCATTTGCTATTTCACGCTACATTCCCATTTTAACAACTAGGGCAATGGCCCAAAAACCTATTACTGTTCTTAGTATTGATGGGGGAGGAGTTAGAGGAATCATCCTTGGGGTTTTACTTGATTTTCTTGAATCCACGCTTCAGGCAAATATATTGCATGCCGCGAAATTTACTATGTTTATAATCACACATCATATATATGTATGATATGATTCGTTGAAGGATTAATGAAACGATGTGGTGATCGTATATATGTGCAGACACTCGAAAAAGACCCTAATGTAAGGGTTGCAGACTACTTTGATGTTATTTCCGGGACTAGCACTGGTGGTCTTATTTTCAACAATGATATCAGCACCTAATAATCAGGGGCGTCCTTTATATGCAGCCCACGACCTTATGCCTTTCTACAAAGAGAACTGCCCAAAGATTTTCCCAAGATCAAGCGAGTGAGTAATCTTACTGAAATATTGTTTCTTCCTCAAAATGCCCATACTCAAAATTTATTATCATTTTGTGCAATGCATTAAAAAAAGGAAAAACATTCAACACCGCCCCACCATCTTTTTTTTTTTTGACATCCCACTTATGTTTTGGAAAAGTTTCAAGACACTTGATCAGTTTATATTATTTTCGATTTCACTCACTAGTATTTATATTCTGTGCTCCTCTATCTTATCTCATTTGAAAATTTTCAAAAACTTCATTTAAAAAATTTCCTAGCTACCTCACTGCTGCTGGTGATATATATATGTGTGTGTGTGTGTGTGTGTGTGTGTGTGTGTGTGAAGACCTACTGGTGATTGTATTTACAAACTTTGTCTAGAATATTTTGATGTATATATGCAATGAATTTTAGATGCTAGTGTAAGTATTTCACTTACACTAAGATTGCTTGGAGACCACAAAGTTGGCTTGTGGCTGTCCCCTCTTCAACATTTCTTTCGTGGAACACTAAATTGGTGGATCATAGGTCATCTGAAATAAAAGAAGAAAAGCCTTTCACAGGGAAAACAACGATAAGGTGTCAGTCAAAGAGGCTGGGGGCTTAAAATCACCAATCTATGATGGAAAATACCTTCATAATTTGGCAAGAAACATTCTTGGGGAGAAAGGGCTGCACGATATTACTCTGACAAAACTCGTCGTTCCTGCATATGATGTTTAAAAACTCTCGCCTGTTATCTTTTCCTCTTATGGCGTGATTCTTTATCGAAGTTAATTTAGATTTTATTATATATACATATATATATATGTATATGTATTCTTAAATTAACTCGCACTGTAAATGTTTGGATCTTGCAGGTGGATAACGGGAAAAAAGTATTGGATGCTCTTTTTTCAGACATTTTTATTAGCGCCTCGGCTCATTGGTTCCAAAAAAAAAACTTAAATAGTATTTTAAATATTTATGAGAAAAATATTATAACGAAAAGATTTAAATTGTGGTTGAGCTTATAAAACAAAGGTTTTGATTTACCTATTCAATGTATGATATGAATATAACATAATGTATTAGAATAATATGATATATATATATATGTATATTCACATTACCTCAAGATTTTAGAGTGATTTAAATAGCATGAGATTGAGTTTTTTGAAAATTCAAAAATAATAATTTGTGTACCAAATGTAAGAATTTTGCATATTCTTATTCTCACCCTCAAGATTACTGCATACCAAACACCTCCTTAAAATTAAAGATGCTAGAGGTAATTACAGGCATAACCTAATGATAAAACAACACCCAACTACACGTGTAAATTTGAATCCAGCCCAAGTTCAAAAAAAAAAAGATATTGAAGATGCTACAACAAAGGACAAAGCTCAAACGTCTAACTTTCTTTTGGGTAATTTCACTTTGGGATCTAACCCTTGGTTTTTTTCTCCTCTTTTTCAAAAGAATAATTTGTTAAAAATACACCCAAAAACTACTCTAAGTAATTTTTTTTTTCGAATGCTCTCTAATTGAAATTTTAATTACGTTAGTGTCTTCAATTTTTGCATCAGGATCTCTTTATTTATTTGAATAATTTTATATATAAAGTTCCATTAGCCCGCCGGCTAGGTGGCTGTAGTTTGCTGATAAGAATTACACGCTGTGACCGCACAGACAGGGGCTCGTTCCCAGCAGCTACAAAAGACTCTTTCTTTTGTCCTCCAAGAGAAAATTATATATATCTTGCTACATTTTTTAATCATCAATTACTTTATGCCGCAAATAAACAAACCTGCAATGTTTTTAGATTTGTCCAAACTAAGCAACCTGCTTAGCCAAAAATAGCAAAGCCAAAACAACTCAGCTTCATCAACATCGCATGAAACAGAGCATGCAGCCGAACACTTGCAAAAAACCATGGAAACAATTAAAATATCAAAACTTGAGTACATTAGAGTAACTTGTTAAGCCAAGTCGCAAGAATCATATCAACCCAAATAAGAGTAAAATACGTGTTCAGATAAAAATAAAATAAAGGTGAAAGGGATATAATCACTCTATGCGTAACGAGGCTGAGATTAGTTGGTTTTGACATGTCGAAGTGTCTTTACTATTTCGATCGTGTTGGGCCTCTCGTCGGGATTTTCTTTTACACAACTTTCTCCAAGCTTTACATATTCTATTACTTACGACGTGTCTCAAAATGACATTTAAAAATTTTCCGAACGAACATACGACATGTCCCAAAAAACGCTCACAAATGTTCTAGAGGGATATCCTGAGAGACTTGCTAAATGTTCTTAAAGGACATAAACATATCTTAGAGAGACATACGGACACATCCTAGAGGGACGTGGTACAAGTTTATAGCATAAGAGCCTTCAATATCTTGTGATGTAAATAAAATTTGAGATTAATGTGAAAACCCCTCCAATTCATATAAAACCAGATCATAAAGCCCAAGGGACATGTCCCCTCAACTGGGGCCTAACTGCTATTACTAGTATGGGCTGAGATTCCTGGACTTAGTTGGGTTGTACACCATTTTATTAACGCTGGTATTTTATACTAGTAGTTTGATATGAAAATAAGACTAGTTTTTCAAAAAAAATGTTTCCATTGAACTTTCTGGAAGTTTACTCTTTTAACTCACCAGAATTTATTGTACTACATCCATGGGCTGAGATTCCTGGAATTAGTTGGGTTGTATACCATTTTCTAAACGCTGTTATTTTATACCACTATTTTGATGTGAAAATAAGACTAATTTTTCAAAAACAAAATGTTTCCATTGAACTTTCTTGAAGTTTACCCTTTTAATTCACCCGAATTTATTGTACTGCTTCCAACAAAAATGTAACGCCACAACCTCATAAGGCCTACCTTACAAGACCTCCGACTTAAGCGGGTCTTATACTCGTTACTTATCCATACTGGAGTAAAGTAGGCGGTATGTCACTTCTTTACTATTACTATTGTGTTCTACCACTTATATTTTTCTTCCATTGATTCATCCCACTTTTTATAGCTAAAAAGGTTAAATACCCTCAAATAATACTTGTTTGCTTAACTCTAACCCAAAATAATTGTGATTAATTATATCTTTATAATATTTTGCGAGTAAAATGTTTCAAACTTTATTCTAGAAGTGAAAAACTTGAAAGCAATATCATAGAAGTGATATTTTTCAAATTGACCCTCCGTATTGTCCCGTGGGCCATTGTAACCCTTAGGGTCTTCTTTCGCTTCCCCTACACTCGAACCTAAGACATCATGCTTATAAGTACCAACATTTGTCTTAAGAACCTCATAGGCAGGAGATTTTAGGTTCGAACAAAGGCGTACACGATAGAAAATCCTAAGGGCTACAGTGGCCAGAGTATTCACGTAGATTCAAGCTTAGGAGAATTAGAAGAATGAACCTATTGGGAGAGGCATTAAATATTTACTGCTTTTGTATAAATGGTTATAGAATTTTCATAATACGTGACAACCTAGGTCCTTTTCTAACCAAAATTTTATTAACTATTAAAATAGTTGTACAAAGACCAGCATTAATAATGAACATTTGGGTTTGGACAAAATAAGGCATTGAACATCATTCTTTACTGAATTCACTAAAATAAACCTCAAAATAATTTAAAAAAAAAAAAACAAGAGAGATACTCACTTAAAAAAAGAAAAAAAAAAAAAAAGAAAAGAAAATCTCAACCTAACCCAGCCTGACCCTTTTTCTAGGCCATCATCAGACCATCGCCAGCCCACCGCTTTGCAAGCATGATACTTGCAAAAGGTTGGTTTTTTATTTGCTATTTAATTATTATTTTAGGAGGTACCTTGTTAAAACTAAAATAACCTCGAATGTTAGATCATATACAATATTAGCTAGTTTCTTTTTCCTTAAATTATGTATTTATTTATTTTATCTAATCAATAGACACTAGTATACATTTTATATAAATCTCTTTAAGCCATCCCACAAATTGCCTCTCTTTATGATATCCTACCTAAAAGGACCACATACAAAACTTGAAACAAAAAATAAATAAATATACAAATAAAATTAGAATGACAACAAGAATCATTGACAAAAACTGGAACCTATACGGCGGCTAAGATAGGGCTCATTACAATGACCATTACTAGAAGTTGGACAACAAGATGCAATATGGAAAAAGAAAAGCATCATCAAACACGCGAAAATTGAGCAAGTTAACCAAGCAAAAGCCGCCCTCATCAACCACTTTCCACGTGGTAGCGCCGCTTGCTTGAGGCGGAGAAAAAAAAAAAAGTGGCATTTTTTAGGAATGTTTATTTGGAAGATCCACAAGACTTTGATTGAGAGGTTAGAAATTAGAAGGGAGAGAAAAGGGCATTGTTTGTGGGTAAAGCAAAGTCTGTTTAGTCGTTCCTCACTCAATTCATCCAATCTATTATTCATCTTCTCTTATATATGTATATATATATATATATATATATATTTATATTTATATATTTTTAGCCATATGGTTGGTCCTTCAAGCTCTCCAACTTGGCTAATCAAGCCATTTGTTAGCACCGACTATATATTATTATAAATAAAATCGACCGTCTTTTTTACCACTTTTTTTATTCTATGTTTACTTCTCAAACGTTTTTGTTACAATGACAAAGTGAAGAGCACCATGAACCTTTTTTTGGTATTTGTTTTCTCCTCATGCTTTATTACCACTTACTTTATGTGAAATTTTGAGATGGTATTTTCAAATTTGGGAAATGATGAAATATGAAAACCAATTCAAAGGAATTCTTAAGACTAGTGACTTTTGCTGGGGAAGATTAATGGTATTTGGAGTCGTATATAATTGGTCGAAGTGGATAGAGTTGGTAAAATCTTGACTCCTTGTTTAACTTTGACAAATACTTTTCTTTTTCAACTTTGTTTAAAATTGACTATTGAATGAGTCTCTTTAACTGGAGTAAACGTGTTTCTAAGGAAAAAAAAATCAGTAAATAATAGTTTTTCAAAAACTTAAAGAAAGTAAACAGCATATGTTACAATATTTGAGGTAATTAAATAATTTATTTACAGTGTAAAATAATTTATTTACCTTGATATGCGTAGCGTAAATTACTTTTATTTATTATGTAAATATTTATTTGTCTCAAATAATTTAAAACTAGATATTTATTTCAAAATTTTTTTCTAAAAAATGTTATTTTCTTCTTTCTTAGAGAAAAAGAGTCCAAGATTCTTCCTCTTGGACTTTGGGTCCAATGATTGGATATTTGATAGGCTAAGCTCTAAAACTAAGAACAATCGAGCATTAAACGGAACCAAGTTAGACTACAACTCTTATTGATCCAAAATTAGGAAAGTTATAGATAACACCACTCTTACAATACCTAATGAAGAGTCATTGCTTAGAAGGACGCTTTTATAAATATGTTAAGACGATGCTAAAATGGACTACCCATTGCAGAATTTTGAGCCATTGCGATAAAATTCTCCATCAACTTTACATTTTGAAAATTAAGACCTTTTATGGTAAGCAATATCCATTTTTAATGTTTTTTAGAATATAATCTATGGTAAGTAATATCCATCTTTTATCCCTCCAGAAAAAAAAAAATCTATTTTTCATGGATATTTAATGTATTCACCATCTTCCTTAATTATAAAAAAATTTGTTCACTATATTTTTTAGAATTTTTATGGTAAGCAATATCCATTTCTCACGGACATTTATTTAATGTTGTAGAATCTAACAAAAATTTAGTAACTTAAAAGCACTCACTATATTTTAGAATCTATTTTTTACAAAAATCTTTAAGCTCTATCAATTTTTCATGGATATTAAATAGTAAACAAGTAAATTGCTAAGAAACACTCATTAATTTTACTTTTTTCTCCAAACTTTGAGACGATTATATATTTTACAAAAAAAAAATAAAGAGGAAGATATGACTTGAAATTTAAACAATTAAAAGATGTAATAACTACAAGTTATCCTAAACTGCCGCCACAAAATAGTAATTGATGATTGTATCTACGTTGAGTATGAAAATATCTTACTATAGGGCACAAATAAATATCTCACTCTATTAAACAATTAAATCTATCTCAGATCTTATTTGTTTTCTGTATTTATTTTATTTTGACGTGAGAGGCCCTAAATGGATATGCATATCATGTTTATTCTGGGGATTTTATGGTGCGTACTAACGATGTAATCTACTAATAGGAGTAAACAATATTTTTTATAATTAGATCTTAACGGTCAAAAAAATCCCTTATCAGTGAGGTTCACATTGAAAAAATTCAATTTGTTTATTAAGTTAAACCATTAGATTTATTTAAAATTATTTTTCTTTCTAAATTTATTGGTTGAAAAATAAATACTTATTAGTATGTATTTTTTTTTTTTAATTTTCATAAAAAAAAATTGCCTTGTTTGTTTATTTATTTAAGAATATATTGGGTTACTTTTCTACCACAACGGTCATTTTCGGGAGCATGGAAAGCGACGATAAGGGCAACAAAAAAGGAGAGGTGAAACGGATAAACACAAACACATGTTAAGGGTCATTTCATTCGAGCACGAGTTCGAGACTACTGCGTTTGCGTTGAGTCTGGCAAGAAGCTCAAGCAAGCCGAGCTGACATGATATTTTGGAGAGAGAAACAAATATATACATATATGTAGAGAGAGGAAGCCGACAATAATATCTATCGCGTGCTTTCCATTTTTCATCTTCTTTGCTTGTTTGTTTGATAGTGCTTTCTATTTCTCTTGTAACCCCTCCCTAAAAAAAGAAAATAAAAGAAAATTGCCCAAAAGAAGAGAAGATTTTAAGTGTTTCCGGGTATTTTCTGTAGCTAAATCACCGTGTGGGCGTCATGGGATTTGGCTCATGATCTGCCCCATTCTCTCCCAAACCCAACCCTTATTTTTTCTTTTTTTTCTTCAAATTTATTCTCTTTCTAATTTTCCATAATTTTAGCCTTTTATCCTTTCTTTTCTCTTTTGGGTTTTCTTTGTTTTTATTTTGGTCTTTATACTCTCTCTGTGCCACAGGGTGTATCGCTCCGTTTTTTCTGATCAGGACGACATGAGGAATCTCAAATCCGTCACCCTTTATGATCTGACCTGTTTAGATAAGGATATATAAACATATACACAAATATAAATATATATACATATATATATATATGGTACTTGTTTTTTGCTTCAGGATCTTCTAGCCTGTTCATGTTGGTCTGCACTTATTGAGGTTAGTCTCTCTCTCTCTCTCTCTCTCTCTCTCTCTCTCTTCTCTTGTTTCTGTTTATTTGAATTCTTGTTTGACAATTTTTGGATTGGAGGGTGAAGTTTTATATGGGGGGAAAGATGGGTTTTGCTTGGTTGGTTTGAAGGAATCTTTTACTTGAACCAGAGAGAAAGTTTGATTCTTGGCTTAATTGAAAAAGGAAAATTCAAAGGGGTTTTAAAGCAAAAAGATCAAAGATAGTCTCTGTGGAAGGTTTAAGAACTAGCTTAAGCTCTGTGTGAACTGAATTTTTGAAAGGTTTTTTGTTTTTGGGTGCTGAAGTTTTTGAAAGATTAGGATTTGACAGGGTGAGGAAAAGGGGCACAAAAAAAAGTGGGGAATTTTACCAAAAGGGGAAGAAAAAGTGAAGAGAATAACATTAACCCAGAAGTATAATTGGGCAAGTAAGGATTTGATTCTAAATTCTAAGAACCCTTTCTTATTATAAAACTTGTACATGTAAAACGGAAACAACCAAAAACCATGTTTTCTTTAAATCTTTTTGTAATCTTACCTCATTTGCTGCCAAACTCTCCTAACATTTTGTTATGTCATTTAGATTGTAACCTCTAATAGATGGATCAAAGCCATTTGAAGTTTTGAGTAATTTTGGTTTTCAATTATGTTGCCGTGAATCTTTGTAGCGAAAAATGGCAAGTTTGGTTGAGCCTCCAAATGGAATTCGGCAAAAGGGTAAGCATTACTACTCAATGTGGCAAACATTGTTTGAGATTGATACCAAGTATGTTCCCATTAAGCCCATTGGGAGAGGGGCGTATGGCGTGGTTTGCTCGTCCATCAACAAGGAGACCAATGAGAAAGTCGCTATCAAGAAGATCAACAACGTGTTTGAGAACCGCATCGATGCCTTGAGGACGCTGAGGGAGCTCAAGCTTCTTAGGCACATCCGGCATGAGAATGTGATTGCTCTAAAAGACGTTATGATGCCTATTCACAGGGAAACTTTCAGGGATGTTTATCTGGTTTACGAGCTCATGGATACTGATCTGCATCAAATTATTAAGTCCTCACAGCCCCTTTCTAATGATCACTGCAAATATTTCTTATTTCAGGTATTAGATTCAATGGATTTATCTTTTTTTTAAGGCCTCTAGTTTCTTGTAATTGTGGTTTATGTTGTTGCTTATTCGCATTTTCGTGTTTGCAGTTACTTCGGGGACTCAAATATCTTCATTCAGCAAACATTCTTCACCGCGATTTGAAGCCCGGGAATCTCCTTGTCAATGCTAATTGTGACCTGAAGATATGTGACTTTGGTCTGGCCAGAACCAGCAGAGGAAATGGCCAGTTCATGACCGAATACGTTGTCACTCGCTGGTACCGAGCGCCGGAGCTTCTCCTCTGCTGTGATAACTATGGAACCTCCATCGATGTCTGGTCTGTGGGATGCATATTTGCTGAAATCCTTGGTCGAAAACCAATCTTCCCCGGAACCGAATGCCTCAACCAACTAAAGCTGATAATCAACGTTCTCGGCAGCCAGAGCGAGTCTGATCTCGAGTTCATCGATAATGCAAAAGCGAGGAAGTACATAAAATCCTTGCCTTACTCTAGGGGAATGCATTTTTCGCGTCTATATCCCCATGCGGATCCATTGGCAATTGATTTGTTGCAAAGGATGCTTGTGTTTGATCCAACAAAGAGAATCACTGTCATAGAAGCACTCCAACACCCTTACATGGCAGGGCTATACGACCCGAGTCGTAATCCTCGGGCCCAGGTCCCGATCAGTCTCGACATAGATGAGAATTTGGGTGAACATATGATAAGGGAAATGATGTGGAGCGAAATGGTTCATTACCATCCTGATGCTGGTTCCGAAAGCACATGAGTAATAAGATTCAATATCTGATTTATGGCTTTTTTGCTTCTTCTTCTTCAAGTTGTTGCCTCACAATTCACATATTGAAAGCTCTTGGAATTAGCAGTAGTGTTTTTTCCTCTGAAGTTGAACCCCATGATTCAAGTTTCTATTCCAAAGATTTTGTTTTTTGTTTTTTTTTCTCTAAAAAAAACATCTGGTTTAGTACTTAGTAGCATAACCATGGGGTCTTGTAACTGTGTAAATAATTGTGCTATTTTTATTATTATTTCAGTGCATTTTGAGACATTTCCTATGAAGAAACCAGAGGTGAAATTTATTCGGGTTATTTCCTGAGCTTTATTTTGTTCCTTTGGTATTCATTATTATTATCATTGTTGTTGTTGTTGTTGTTGTTTTTCTTTTTCTGTATTTGTGACTCGTTTGGAATACATTTGGTTATGCTAATTCTGTTTACGGAATAAAATGCAATACAGTGGAAGACTAGAGTGGCACAAATGATCTTCTAATGGCATCCAACCTTAAATAATGAGATTAATTTTATTTCTGTGTTTTCGAGAAATATCAGTTTTCTTATTGTAACCTTTAAAGTTTCAATTAAAATACAAACAGTCTCAAGTTTTCTAACGTTATGCGATGATACTTCTACAACAGAAAGAGTTAAAAAACTGACTCATTTTAGGTATCTGTCTAAATCAAACTGTTTAAAAATAGTTTTACTAGATTTTCTGTCATATATGGTGTATGGACAATCCAAATTTTTATGGTTAGCTACTAGATTTATCAAATATTCTCATAGAATAATCCAATAGATCTTAAATTTATTCCTATTTACTAATTATCAAAAATTTATCTCATTTATTTTTATCCTGTCCCAAAAAAAAAAAAAACTATTTGCTTTGTTTTTACCGCATGCACAAGAGAAATGTCAAGCACCAAAGCACGTGTCTTTTCATCAATTGACATGGGTGCTCACATAAGCCTTGTTTGAACCTAAATAATGAGGACACAAGAACACGTGAGTATTCCGTTGTGTCTCAAGCATTCCTCACGTACTAATCTATAATTTTCCTTCCCTTTTCTTTCTTCTTTTTTTTTTTTAGGTATCATTTTCCTTTTCCATTTCAAGAAAAATACAACTTTCCTTTTCAATCAAAGAAATAATGTACATATTTTGGAAATAGATATTATCATGGAGGGGAAATTATATGTATACATGGCATCCGTCTGCCTCATCAAATATATAACAAGACATTTTGAGTGTGTATTAAATTAATAGTGTGGACACATTTTGATTATTACAAAGACCAAAATATAATTCAAAAGAAAAAGAAAAGAAAAAAGAATCTCAAGTCGACACCAATTCGTTTCTTTCTATAACAAAAGTTTTTTTTTTAGTTTTTTGAATATATTTTATATTCTTTTTTCTTTGAAAGGGGTTTTTACTAATGAAGTAGTCAAAATTAAGTAATACCTTGTAAATTTATTAGACAATGTTTATGTCCTAGAATATAAAATAAATAATATATTTTCCAAAATAAATCCAAAATATAGCTTATATTTATATAAATCATCTATATACTATGAGTTAATAAAATAAATGGCTCAATTATGTTTACTGAATTAAATATGACTCTAGTATAGAAATCCCTTTAATTTCTAATAAAGGGATAGTTTTAATTAGTGGTTATTGGAGGGTATTTTTAATAGGGTGGTGTATTTGGAGGAAATTTTTGTAAGTTTCTCGTAAGCTAAGTTGGGTATCTATTCTCTTTTTTTTTATTTTATTTTATTTTTTTACGAAGTTAGGTATTTTTGAAGTCTAGCTAATTATTCATTCATTAATTTATACCTATAAACTAAGATTAATTTCTTTTTCTTTTTGAGAAAACTAAATGTAATACCCTTTATGGACACCCCTAATTAAAAATGCCTTTATCTTCTTAACTTTTCAAAACTACCCTTTTTTTAAAAAAATATTAATTACACAGTTACTGTTTTACTCATTATAATTCAATTTTAAAAATTAGAAACCCTAATTCTTTCTCTATTCCCTCGTGAGGGAGTGAGAATAGAGAATAACTTGGACTTTTAATAAATCACTAATTTTTAATAAATTGACAGTTTTAATAAGCGGTATTAGAAAACATTTTAAATAAGTTGAAGCATTTAAAAGACATTCTTTTAAGTTACCCCTTTGTTTTTAATGAAAGTGGCATTTGGAAATACCAATTGTCCAAGTGTAAGACTCCTCTAATTCATCTCCATTTTGATTATAAACTGATCATTTTTATAAGTGATGCTGTACAGACATGCGACACTAGCGCCGTAAAGAAAAATTTATATCAAAAAGAGCATTCACTGAAATAAAATTTTTAAATTAATATTAATTTCTGGCTCTTATAACTCTGTTGAAGATATTGTAATTGTATAGATAAGTTCACAGCATTATTATATATGAGCCTAAAAATATTACAACCATATATGTAAGCTATGTATTAATTGAAAAAATAACCTTAATTTGTAGAGTTTTTTTTTAATTAATAGTACTTAGTTTAAATGAAGTTTTAAATATTAGGTCAATCAACAACTTCTTTTGTACAGATACCTAGAAAAACTCTTAAAAGTTATCCACGGAAAATATATATATACACACACACACACACACACATATACATATTAAGTCAAATTACCTTAATGTACAAAACAAATGAAAAAGGAAAAAGAAGGCTTACTTTCAAATAGGGGCAAGTATGAAAATACAAAAGTACGAGGAATAAATATAAAAGAAAAAATAGCCGGTCATTGCCCCAAATTCTTGTGAAATAATGATGTTGGACACTATGGTCCCATTTAGTAGTGTTTTTATTTTAGTTTTTGTTTTTGAAAAAAATCTGAAAATAAAAATGTTTTGACAAATATGGTAGAATTGTTTTTGAAATTATGTTTGATTGTATATAGTGGTATTTTTTAGACTCAAAATATTTTCTTGATAAGAAATTTCGATATAAACAAAACCAAATTTCATTTTAAAATCACTAATTATTAGTACAGCTCATAGGGAGTGGCTCTTAGATATGTGAGACTCATCCGCCAATACAATTCTCGAACCTATGCTTTATCATTTTTGGTTTATACACGGTCAAACAAGACTTCAATGTCGCCTTTGTTTGCAATTCTAACTATTTAGAGAAAAAAGCCATCTGTAACTACAGTATATAAGAAAACACAATTATAATATTTTAAACTAATATTAGTTTTAAATATGATTTCAACTGTGAGTATTAAACAAAGGTTTAATATTGGCATGGTTGGAAAACCACGGCCATTTAAGATCCAACTCCAAAGAATATGCATAATGAACATACTTTTTTTTTTTCTTTCTTTTATGTCCTATTAAAAGAAAAACGAAAAAAAAAAGGGAAGAGTCAAACCGCGGCAAAAAGGATGTTTAAGAACAATAATAAAGGTCGTAACGCATCACAAATTAAATTAAACAAAAGCACTGTCCCACTATACCTTTTCACATCTGGGGCACAGCCGAAGACGCACTAGTTCATAAATACTTGAAAGAAAAAAAAAATTGTTTTGACGGAATCAGCATAGCTCTTTAAAAACTTGTCTTTATATCATAAAAACAATGATAAAATCCAAGTTTGGAACGTCAGGAGGAAGTTTCCTAGCCTTCATATATTGACTGTCAAAAACTATATATATATATATATATATATATATATGTATATGTATATAATATGTACATGCATATGCTCAAATTCAAAGGAGCAGCCGACGTCAGGAGAATCTTGACAATCGGACACCAATTATTGCACGTGATAAAAATGGAATAACATATAACTAAAAGTGATGTATTTGAGTGCTTTCGTGTGTATAGCTAAAATATTACCTTGGGTCGAGGTTTTTAATGAATACACGAAGTGGTGGGTGTGACAGATTATGTGTAATGAGGAATGTCTGTGGAAAATTGTTTGTTGAATGAATGATATTGATTTGCTTTCCTTCGTTTGGAGTATTTCCGGAGCCTCCATCATACCTTTTGATCGTAAACCTTTTCTTGTCTCCACGTCGACAAGCACTAATCGAGACTTCTTTTTCTAGCAAAAGAAAGCGAGAGGTAAAAAAAAAGAGAAAGGAATCAGAAATATTAGTCCAATTTTTTCCCTTACAAAATTAGGAATTTTTTGTTCCCTTTAACCATTCCGATCTCTTGGGGTTTGCTTAGTACATGGATTTGAAATAATATAGTTTATAATTTTATAGTCTGAGCAGTAAGTTTTAACTTGTGTAGTTTAAACAGGATTTTTAAATTGACGTTTAGAATATAAAAATTTAAAACGAGAATAAAATATCATTTTAAGTTTAAAATAAAAACTGAAGTTTGAAAAAATATAATATATGAAAAAAAGCTAAAATGTAAATAGTTTTTATTATAGAAAATTATTCACACGGTATAAACTTGAGGAGGGGACAAAGTTAGATTGTGGGTGTTTTGGTCGGTTTAAAACCACTACCTTTATGGTTTAAATTAAGCTCAGTTATTTAAACTGGCCTAAACTAATGCACCAAACGCCACGTTATTATTCTGTCTGTCCATATATAATGAGAGAAGTTGAGGCCAGAAATGTTAGTGTTTAAAAATAACAGTTTTTGAGGAACGTTTTCCTAAATTTTCCTTCAAATTTTCCGTGCAAGTTTCAGTTATACATCACATTTTATTATTTAGGACGTTCCATTTAAGTAATACGCAAACTTCTGTAATTCGGCGGTTCAGAAAAAAAATTGATACATAAATAACAAACGCTAGAGAGAGAGAGAGAGAAGAAGACAAGTTTAATTAAAATTTTCACTAAAAAAGCTAACTCGGAGAATTTTTGTCCTTTGAGAATACTGGCAATAAATAATTAAAATGATGCACTACCACACGTATGCAATAGAAATAAAATTGCTGCATGACAAAAAGTTAAAAAAACAAAAAGGATCCCATCAATGTGTCCCCAAGACAATTTTAAGGTGTTGATTTTTATCGTTAATGGTGACAATTGGTATTTTTCTTATAAGAAAACCAATTTTTAACAAAACTTTTGATAAGTTTTCCTCTCCTAAAAACTGTTTATATGTAAGTTTAAGACTTCTTTAAATACCAGAAAGTAACAACCTACCCTGACTTCTTTTACAAAAAATATAGTGACCAACAACTTCTTTACATATTACTACTATATAAACTATGTAATCCAATAAATATACACACACATATAATATTTTGATACATTTATTTGTATAATATCATCAACTATTCATTGTTAAGATGTTGTCATGTTGATGCGTTTGTGTCACACCATTGAAGACAGATTCTAGCTAGGCAGTATATAAATCTATACATTAAAATATATATATATATATATATATGCAAGTAAGTTATTATTTCGGCAAAAAAAACAAAAACAAAACAAAAGAAAGTAAGACATAATGGAAAAGAAAAATCAGTACTAAGAAAGTGTGATATATCTCAGTCAATGACGGTGCAATGCGAAACAAAGATGGATCAGAACATATATATATGGTATATATTGCGCTAAACAAGGCTAGTAGTATTTTCTTTCTTGCTCTATTTTACACTATTTCTATTCACTATATGAGAAAGAGAGCGTAAAAGAGAGTGAGAAAAATAGTGCGGATAGCATTTCATATTATGTTAGTGCAAGTAGTTATTTTAAAAGTGTACATATATATAAAGAAAGCAAAAGACGGATCAAAAAGAGATCAAGATAAACTTTTGGTGACTTTTGGAGAGGAAGAAAAATATTATACTTTTGGCAGACAAAAGAAATTACGACCACCACCAAGTGCCAATCCACTAGGCATTAATGGATATTAAAAGCAGTAGAACAACTATGGTATTTATGGCGTTGTTTTTTATGGACATTGCAATGGCGACAATGCACTATACGTTTTAACCCCACAAACCCACCAACAGAGTACATTATAAACTTCTTTTTCTTCTTTCCTTCTTTCTAAGGAATCGATCCAAATGTGCTTTCTGATTTCCTTATCATTTTTTTTTTTTTTCCATAAATTTGCACATATGCAGGACACGTTTGTACAGTAAATTAGGTATTAGCTAGACAGCCGATATCTAACTGCTTTTCTCTTTTGGGCTTAACTAATCACCTTGGTTTCTTTACAAAAAGAGAAAATTACATTTTAGGTCACGTTTTTGGGGAAAAAAAGTGTTTATTCATGTCACATTTAAAAATTACACACACTATCACTCATTACATATTTAAGTTATGGCCTATTAAATATTTGTGATGTTAATTTAAAATTTCAAAAGATGCCGTTTATAAAAATTTCCTTCACGAAAAGATTACAGATCCATGCTATAAGTTTGTTTATACCACAAGAAATATATATACATATATTTGAGAGTGTCATGTCATGTGGTATCACCATATTTAGAATATTGAACATATTCTTAAACATTCGTTGGTAATTGACATCCACGGTAATACTTTGTAGTCACTAGTAACCACTGGTATCCACTGTGATGCTTTACAGTCGTCGAACAATATACTTGTTAAAATCGCCATTATGAACTGTGGTAGTTGACTATACTACCACGTATTTTTTAACCAATAAGTTTGGAAAATCTCCAAATCTCAAAGATTATTCATAAATTTTATTTTATATTATTCTATAAATGTAATATATTTGAATAACAACTTTCTAAAGGTGACATTTCCCTAACTCACCTAAAAGGTGATCCATTGGTTTGTTATATGATGAAATTGCACCGTGGTTCAAAAGAAAGTGAAGCATCATTGATTGAATGGTGCGTGAATTTGGAATGGTGTGATTCAGAATTTAGGTTTTAAAATACGTAGTTTAAACGATGATTTTAAACTGATACTTAGATGCAATAATAGAAGAGTGGTTTAAATAAATGTTTAATTATTATATTATATTATATTATATTATATAACGAGTAATTATTAAAAATTAGTTGTTGGTTTTGATAGTACAATGTTAGCTGCTTCATTCTTTGCCGGTGGTGATGCGACTTGCCACTTGCTTATTGTGTAGCTCCCACTTGCTTATAATTTGGGGTGTTGGACCCGTTTAAAATGGCCATTTAAAGTTTCAACCGGGCTAAACAAATGCACACCAAATACATGTTTCGGCTGGACAGTCTGAACGGGCAATAACCCATGCATCAAACGGAATGTTTAGCGTCTTCGCATCTCAAGGGAGGAATATTCTAGTCTTTTTGGAGTGGATATATATATATATATTAAGGGACTAAAAAAAGAGAATTTTTACAAATGTAATTTTTTAAGATTTATTTTTTATTAGTGCTACATATATTCATTTGTGGTATAACTTAACATGTAAAATAAATAATAATATGACATAAACTTTGTTTAAGTGTGACATAAAAAAACATAACTTTTAAAAATATGACATAACATGTAATTTTCTCTTAAAAAAATTTTGAAATAGATCTTTTTTAAGAAAGACTTCTACAATGAAAATAAAATCGAGCTTAACAAGAAAAAAAATTTCTATTTTCTAATACTTTTCGCCCCTAATGTAGATACTTTTGATTGGTATAATAAGGATATGTTGTTGATGATGTTTTTCGTCAGTCTAAATTTTCCTTATATTAAATTTAGAAGCTACATATAAATTTAACAAGAGATCGGATGAAAAACTCAAAAAAGAAAAACAAACTTGTCTAGAAAATGACAACTAGATAAAATTTTGTGTGGACTGAACTTATTGAAAAAAAAAAAAAGTTAGGTAGGAATTTACGTCCTTGCTTGAAAAGAGTGACGCTTGTAAAGTAGACGACAGAGAGAATATGAATAGAATGTTTGCAATAGTAATTAAAACCATAATTATAGTTAAAAAAAATAATACAAAACTCTTATTATAATAAAAAAATTATTAATATAAAATTTTAATACGTTTTAATATTTTAAACTATAACAATAATTTTAATAATACTTTTCAAACGATTTATAAAAATATTTTTTAGGCCCAACGAGGCCATCCGGACACTAACAGATGATGAGGACTCACCCGTTTGCCTCACGTGGGACCCACTCTTGTAAGTGCAAAAACAAGAAAATGAGTTCATGACTCCCATTTGCCGCCACACTATTTGGTTTCAACGGTGAGAAGCACTAAGTTTTGGACCATATCTTATCTCGAATTTTTCATAAGTTCCACTCCACATGATCATCATGCTTAAGGTAATATATCATGTGGCATTTCAAGATATGGCATCTGCCTTGTCAATTATGTTTTTTCTTTTTTTTTTTTGAGGAGGTCAATTATGTTAATAGGTTGTTTGGCAAGTATGATTATAAACAATTTTTTGATTATCAAATAGTGTAAGGCTTTCACATGCAACACTAAAAGCAAAAAAATAATACAGTATAAAGTTCTCATATACTACAGTATTTTAAACCAAAAGATTGATTTTACCATGCTTGTCATACACCTTATTAGTTTATAAAGAAAGTTCATCAATCAAAGATTAAGGGGCCAAGAAAAAACAGCAATTAAACTACCAGCGTACTACATATGCCTCTTGGAAACACAATTCCGCGGCATGGATTTTCTTGTCCCTTCTCTTTTTATTCCACATTCCTCTGAAGAATGTACTAGAACCAAAATAAATATATATATATATATATATACACACACACACACATATACACACGCACGGTTATATATATAGTTGTTAAAATTAAAACTTTTGATCGTTAAAGTGAAAAACTCTCACATACTACAGTGTCAAGAAAAAAAATAATATAAAACTCTCACATATTATAATAATTTTAACTAAAATTAGTTCAAATTAATGGTTCAAAGTAATGCTCCTAAATATCCTAACAATAAAAGATATATTGACACAATTTTAAAGGCTGAAATATATATATATATATATATATATATCAAGTTTAGTTAAATAATAGATTTTGGTGGTATTTGATTTAAAAGTTCAAGCCAACTTGAACCTATGAACCTATTCAAATTAGTGTTTTGGTTATGTATTTTTAGAGGTAGTTGGAACCTAATATGATGTTTTAAACCACCTAAAATCGGAAAATGTTCTAACTCAACTTTTATAGGTCATTTGAAAGAACGGTTAGAATCATCAGTTTTAACTGTAAATAGTGTAAAGTTTTCACATCTTGTAGTAAAAAATAAAAAAGTTGCTATAATATAAAACTATTACATACTATAATTTTCAAACCAAAACTGTTGGTTCAACCGTTTTTTCAAACGGCCTTTTAAATTCACATAATTTAAATATATTTGCTGTATTATTGTACTTTCATAGTCTTATTTAATTTCGTTTACAAGACAGTTAAAATTATAAATAATATAAAACTCTTACATATTATATTAAAAAGCTATAATATAAAACTTTCATATGTTATAATTTTTAAATCAAAACTGTTAATTAATTGAAATCCTACTTTTAGTATCATGCTCTATTATAAAATTTTGAATAAAATAAGATAAAATAATATATTTTAATATCTCATAGCTGGCTGCCACTGATATGGGCCGGTGGGCGGGCCCAGATTTCAAGGCTTTTTTTTTACTAGTTTTTGGGACCAGTTCTCAGAAGGCTGACAAAGGACATGTGCTATGGTACGGTCAAGATTATAACTACATACAGTCTCGTCCATTACATACGTTGACGCTTTTTCAATTAATAAAACGCAACATATCGTCTATCTGACTTTTTTTAATTTGTGACTTTTGCACGTAAGGGTGCGTTTGCTGGAAGGTTAACGTAGTTTGAACGAAACAATATCACTTTGATCCAGCGTTTAGCAACAAACCATGAATTTGAATTTACACCGTTAATTTGGAAGTTTGAATACAAAAAACAACCCAAACTTAGGAATTATCTCCCACTATTTTCAACAGTTTAAACTTGTTTTTTTAAGATGTTTGACAAACTGATTAAAACTGTAAAATTAAGTATTGTAACTGTTAACAGCTTTATATTATTCAAACCAATATGTCAAACACAAAGTTCAAATCATATTTTTCAAACGTTACATTTCAAACAAACAAAATTCAAACCATCACGTTTTATGCAAACCTACCATCCTCATGTTGTATGTTCTTGAGAAACAAACAGATCCAACAGATTCTTTGCCAGTTGTGCACAATCAGGTGGATTTCATTTTGTCACCACCCCAATTTTAGTGTAAATCATGCATATATCATAATTTTTTTCCCTAATTAATCCTATTTAAAGCCTGTACAGATATAACTACATTACTTAGAAAACCATTAACTTTAGTTTAGTAGTGCATTTCTTAAATTAAGTCTTATTGTTTTGAGTAAGAAGGTTATAACACAACATTAAAAAAAATTCGTTTTTCCCCTCATGTGGGAGTAAATGTTTATCCGAAAACTAACCCTTGAAGTGTGAGATAAAATAAACCCCTTTTTCCTTGTTCCCCATGGCAATAACACATTTGTAATAATGATGCACGTGATGCAGCTCATGAATTTCAGCTACCACTGGACAAACAAAGACACGGCTTTATTTTTTTTTTCTTTTATTTTTTTAATTTTAACGTGAAAGTTTAAAAAAATACACAAACAACCAATCAAAATATCCCAACATAAAGAGCTCCTTTATTTTATTTTTTTTTATATTTCTTTAACTTTATCCAAAGTATTCAATTATTAATTTCGTGACGCCTTCCACAATTTTCTTTGCAATAATTTTTTAGTCACAAGTGGGCATTTCTTGGCCTATATATTCCACCTTCCACACCTTCCCAAAACCTCTCCCACCTTGCTCATCTTCTCCTCCTAAAAATTTTTGGTCCAAATTCTCTCTCTCTAAAACTTGTCTTCATAAAATCCCCTTCTTTCTAGTCTTTTGTTTAGGGTTTATATATACACACAGATTATATATTTTTACAAACATAATTCATGTATTGATGTTTATAATCAAGATCAATAGTTGTAATACTAGTACTGATCATGTCTCCGGTACTCAGTGAAGTCATCCTTTCTGGGTTTATGATAAACTCCAGCCTCCGCCGTAGGACCCACCTCGTTCAATCTTTCTCTGTTGTTTTTCTCTACTGGTTTTACGTTTATTCACCCTCTTAATATAATTAATTCTAGTTAATTATTTCTTAGCATATTATTAATCTTCTTTTTTTAGCTTGTTGATTTTAATTATTTGCAACAACTTAAGATCATAGTACTATTATTATTATTGTCATGGCTTCTTCTAGTACTACTGGGGCATCTTCAGGGTCGATGAGCTCTGATCCGGAGGATCAGCAGCGGCTGCAACTAGTCGACCAGCGAAAGCGAAAGAGAATGCTATCCAATAGGGAATCGGCACGTAGGTCTCGGATGAGAAAGCAGAAACACCTGGACGATCTAGTGTCGCAGGTCGGTCAACTAAAGAAGGATAACGAACAAATCATGACGAGCATCAGCATCACAACCCAACTTTTGGTCAATCTTGAGGCCGAGAATTCTATCCTCGGGGCTCAGATGGGTGAGCTCACCAACAGATTGCAGTCCCTGAATGAGATCATAAATTGTATTAGTTCAAGCGCTAATAATTTCATTTATGATCATGATGGGATTGGGGATAATCGTGATGTCCGGATGATGATGATCAACGGCCCTGATGTGTTCATGAGCCCATGGAATACCCTTCCTCTGAATCAGCCAATCATGGCCTCTGCCGATGATCAGATGTACACGTTCTGATTAATCCTTATGTGGGTCCATCTTTATTTTCGAGCTTTTGTGGCAGGGCACGTTATTTTGTTCTAATGATTTTTCGATTAAATCAGACCGCCGACACTTGATCGAAGGGCTAAAGCAAAAGTGCTATATTTGGAGGATAAAAAAAGTGCCCTATTGTAAAAGTTTCCTTTTTTTAGTTTCCTCCATTTGCCGAGTGGTTTTATTTTATGTAATTTTGGAGCCTTTTGTAAGTGGCATCAATGTTGGAGAAAAGTTTGCCATGTTTTGAGAATTTGGCTGTAAATTGTGAAAGATGAATGTACCATATGGTTTTTGAAATTCTATGTGCTTGTCTAAGTGGTATCCTTCTGGTTTTGTCTTTAAGAAATAAAATAACTCCATTATTGCACCTTGTCTTTAACAGTTTTGTATTTTTTTTTTCCTTTTTTTTCTTCCCTAGTCCTATAGCTCTCATATATGATGGGCCTTTTCAATTTGATGGGTGCTCTGTCACTGTACAGATAGGCACCAGCAGAACCAGGTATTCATAAGTAGGGCACAAAAATTTAGATTTTAACCATAATTTATAATTTAAAATTGTAGTTATGTCTTTATTTTAATTGAATATTACAATGGTTTGAAATCTGTGATTAGTCTCAATTTCGTAAAAAAATTATAATTATTCCCTACAATCCTTCAAATGTATAGTTATATATTTTTATTTAATAGAATATTATTTTTATTTTTTATATAGTGGCCACTATGAAGAATTTCTGACTCCTGTATTACACAAAATATAGTAATATATATTATATATTAAAATGAGGAGTGTGATTTGAAAAATAAATAAAGCATAATCTTAATTATAAAAAACGAATATTCAAGCATGAAATGGTAGCATTATTGACGGATTGGCATCGGGCGGCTATAACTTCGAAGATTCATATTTGATCTATTATTATTATTGGACGAACTTATAATTAATATTTAGTGGACCTCCAAAGTGCTTATCTTTATTCATATAAAGTAGTGGAAGTTGCTTTCTAATGACGCAGGGCCCTTTACACATGATGAATACACAACTATTTGATAACTATTGTATATATGACAAATTTTTATACATATATACATATTACATACACACACACACATATATATACACACACACACAACAAGACCTAACACCTTATGTTTATGATGATATCAATATTCTGTCAAAAACAAAAGTCTATATGGGAATTATCGGATCCTAAATTATTGTAGGTTCTGGCCCTTTTTACGTTGTCCCACCTAGCTATCAATGTTGTGATTGTCGGTTGGAAAGTTGTAGCAATGTCATATAAATATAGATCAGCTTATAAGGCACAAGAAATTTGGGTATTTCTGGTTTCCATGTGGAAACAAAAGATGAAATGATTTCTACATCAATTATCATGAGTACATGGCTTTATCCACTGCTACATAATATAGCATTAATAACAGCTATATATATATATATATATATATATTTATCTATTGCATGATTGAAATTTTAATAGAATTTTGAAAACTCAGTTTGAACTAATAGTTTGAATTGAATACTACAGTAATTTAATTTTTATGAGAGAAAACATTATAATAAAATTGATTTGAACTGCAAACTACGTTTTAAACCATAACTTTCAAACACTCTTTTAAATAACAGTAAAAAATATTATGAATCAGGTTCTATTTAATTTGGTTTTAGAATAAGTGCACACGCGTCTTATATCTAGAGCTTTTTTTGTTAATTACTACATTTTATCCACCGTAAGATTACACATCCATCGACTGTAAT
Organism: Artocarpus hirsutus; assembly: GCA_946598075.1. NCBI lineage: Eukaryota > Viridiplantae > Streptophyta > Magnoliopsida > Rosales > Moraceae > Artocarpus > Artocarpus hirsutus. Next base: position 11,474 of record CAMOHE010041385.1, on the reverse strand, counting down.
TTGCTACATATATACATAGCAGGAGTTAAAAAATTAATCAAAAACAAAGATGTAATTGATCTAATAAGATGAGATAAATAAAAAGATGTACTATTTTTATAAAATAAAATACAAAATTTTATAAAATTTCATATAAAAATCAAAGAAAAAAATATTACAGGTGGGACGGTTGCTCTCATCCCTTAGTGGTTCCGTCTCTCTTTGTGTGTTGAGCAAAATAATTACACTAATAGTTTCAATTTATGACTTGGAATTAAATTTTAACTAAATAACTTTAATTAGCCTAATATATTATAGTGGTTTTTTTTCCTCTCTGGAGATTCTCTTAATTAAATCATTACCTCGATCGTTTCTTTTAAAAGACAGCAGAGACAAACATGAAGAGAGATTCCATCACACTATATATATATATATATATATATATATACGTACATTATGATTAATTGTGTAATTCAGTCACCACTTGTTTTCTTGTTCAAGAAAGTACAACTATGTGTGGCTGTAAGACAAACTTTTGACATTTCATCACATTATATATATATATATTTGAAGGTTCAACACACTATATTTAAGTCTCTCCATTCTATAAAAGTCTAGAAGCAAAGAAGAAGAATAACTTAGAAAATAATTATTATTATACGGCAAAGCTTAGATTAACATTTTGAAAGAGAAAGCCAATTACTTTTTGATAGAAAATATATATTGAAGTCAGAAAACGAGTGCCCCTTAATATTCTTATATATATGTGTGTGTGTGTATGTATAATGCTACTCGTTTTCAAGATTTATATCGGAAATCTTCTCTTTAACCCCCACCCATCCTTATCAACTGGACTCAGCACTAATTTGCAGTCCCTTTAATATTTTGGAAGGTCAAGAAAGTAACCAAATTGGGGAAAAAAAATCAATACGTCACTAAGTAGGTGCTCAACCCTAGCGTGGATAAAATTAAACCTTATTTAACTCATATGATATGCTGTCGAACTAAGTCCCTGAAATTTCTTTGAGTTATACATAAAGAAATCTGAGAATATAATATTGCTTAAGAGCCTTGTTTATGATGTACTTGTGTGTAACCCATAATATTATTTAGTGGGTTGGCATAAAAGTATATTTTAGAGCCATTAAAAATGTGAAAAAATAGGAATGTGGTTTAAAAGATGATGCCAAAGGAACTTGTGCCCCACTACATATGGGAAAAAAAAAATCAAAATAATAAATAAAAGTGATTAGGTATGACCTGTGTATATTCTATTTAACCTTGATTTGTTAAGAAATCATCTAGTAATTGACTGGCTTAGTTTAATATAATTACAATTAGTATAAATTAGTAGAATTATTATTTGATTTAATAGTTTAATATTCTTGTTTATATCAAAAGGAGTGATGAAAGCATGCATGTGGCCAACCAATTATGACAGAAGGTTCACATGAGCTAATTAGAAAAAAAAAAAAAAAGATGGTTGATTAATTTAGTCTTCATTTGGCTTAGTGGAGAGTTATATGTCATTTTAATATATTGTCTTTACTGAATGGCGTCTGCTATTACGAATCTGGAACATTTGCTTTAATTGTTGTTGTGCTTTAATTAATCATAGGGTTGGCTCTTGACTAATTTTTACACAACTGACAAATTTCTTCCTAAACTTTTCGCTTTAAAATATTATTATAAAATTTAATAGAGTATTGCAATATAAAATGCCTTTTAATCAACAGTAACTATTAAACTTTAGACAGTACTACGACCAATCAAAATTTTCTCTAGATCGATATATGACTAAGCCGAGATCGAGATAGAGAGGGGAAGGCTTTTTAAGGGCCTTCCTCCAATTGAAAGATTTTTTTTTTTTTTGTTTATCAAACGGAAAATTTTCAGAATACGTATATATATGTTAATTTCTTTATAAATTTTAAGAGTGTTCATTGTTGAAAGCACTTTTTAATATTTTTAATAAATTCAAGTGGTAATTTGCCACAATGCACAATTCATTGGATAACTTTCTAATTTCGTCAAAATTCACATAGCAAAGTGCCAAAAATATATTATAACATAACATTTTATCAATGCAGCTTGAAAGGATAGATATAGATAAGCGCAAAAAATCGAATTTGGTTGGTCCACATGCATGATCTTTAGCGAAAAAAAAGTTTTTTTTCTTATGAATTTGAGGATTCAAAATCCTACATTCTATATGGTGTTAGGTATAAATTTACTGTTAAGCTAGCTATGCATGCGTAACACTAATATCAAGCCTTTTTTTTTTCCCTTCAAACACCATCAAGCAGTTTGCTAGTACATTCACAAAACCACAAAGAGATTAATTATCTTACAATTAATTTATATATATATATATATATATTGTTCTCTTGGAATTGGTTGGCATATGCCTTTTCCATTTTTTGTTAGACGTTAGCTTGACTTTTTATTTGTTTTATGCTTACTTCTTTTGTCTCAAGAGGACCATCTTAGCTTAATTGGGAAGCAAACTAAAAATACAGAGAGGCCCTTTAAACTCTAGCTCTAAACCATACATCAGTCGATATATTTCTTATTTGTCTTCTGAAAAAAAAAGAACGAAATATTAGATTTTATTTTGTGACATAATTTAAAAAAAAAAAAGAAATGTCTTAGAAAATGCATAAATTAGAAAATCAAATTTATTTCGTTAACGAATTTGAGTACTGAAACTATATATCATTACTAGAAATGACGAATTCCGACGTCAAAATGACTTTGTTAGCATGTCGTTGTTGTGTAGTTGTTGAAGGTTCTTACGGATCCGATCAACACGAAAACTGTTGGCCTTTCCCAACGAACTATAGGCCGAAGAATACTCTTTTTAAAACGCTTCTCTTAAACGTAGGAATGCACTTTTTCTGTCGCTATAAACAAATTGACTATGTTTTAGGTTAAAAAAATACATAAATGTTTTCCAATTGTTTATAGTTGTAAGATAATTAATTGTTTTGAATATTGTTCATTTAATATTTTATCTAATTTATTTAAAATTTAATAATTGTAATTTTAAAAACATAGAGAAAATAGAAAAATAAATAAATTTATAGTATTAAATGACATAATTAATAATAAAATTATAAAGTATGATTCACCATTAATTATCTATCACTCTAGTTTACATATGCAGAGGAAATGTCAATCAATATAATCCATTACTCATTGTTAAGATGTTGTCACGTTGATGCTTTTTTTTTCTTTTTTGTGTACTTTCCACACCATGCATTGACAACAGATTCTAGGAAGTTGTATAAAAGTAAGATATTATTTGAGCCAAAAAAAAAAAAAAAGTTAACGATATCATGAAAAAGAAAAATAAATACTGGGGGTGTGATATGACTCAGGACATGCATAAGTGGTACTTATTGCGTTAGTGCAAGAAGTCATTGTAAAAGCATATATATATATATATATATATAGCAAAAGGCGGATCATAAAGAGATCAAGATAAACTTTGGTGCAATCCTTAACCCTCAAAAAAAAAAAAAAAAAAGACAAACTTGTGGTGACTTTTGGAGAGGAATAAAAATTTTATACTTCTTGGATACAAAAGAAATTACGACCACAAGCAAGCGTAAATCCACTAGCTATGGTAGATATTTAAAGCAGGAGAACAACCATTAGTATTTTCGGCGTAGTTTGTTATGGACTTTGCCATGGATAGGCGTAGTTTTTTATGGACTTTGCCATGGTGGCAATTATCTATGTACGTTTCACCCTCACAAACCCACCAATATATACTTTTAAGTTCTTTGTAATAGGTCCAAATGTGCTTTCTGATCTCCCTCTTATAATTATTTTCATACACACACACGCACAAACACATACATATGTAAGTATATTCATGATATGTTTGTACAATAAATTATGCATTAAATTAGAAAACCATTTAATTTAGGAAAATTATAGTAAATAGCATTTTTTTAAAATTAATTGTAGTAAATAGTAGGATTTGAAAATTTATAGTAAATAGCAGATTTATGGTGTAAATAATTTATTTATCCTTTTGTTTATAGTGTGAATAATTCTTATTTATACCAGAACTAGATTTAATATGTAAATAATTTATTACCCCTTATTTACTGTGTGAATAATTCATATTTCGATAATATATAAATTATTTGCATAAATCTATTATTTACTACAAATATTTTTAAAACTTATTATTTACTTCAAAAAATTTTAAAACCTGTTATTTCCTTGTTGTTTCAAAAAAAACAAAAAAAAAAAAACAAAAAAGACAACCAACAGATGGAATTTATGTGCTTTTTTCGTTTTGGGCTTCAACCAATCAATGTGGTGCCTTTCGAGGAACGTAACCCTAATCAGCCAAATAGTAATGTTGGTATATGTCAATGAATAAGAATAGTGCTTTGATGGAAAAGGTAGTAAAACATCTTTAGTTGAATCAAGAGATTAACTAAATCTTAATTAGCATTATCGCATCAAAGGAGGAATATCCTAGTTTTGTGGTTTACAAAACGCTTGTGACGTTTTTTTTTTTTTTTTTGTTAAATGAAGAATAATTTCCAGCTCCACTAAAATATATATGCCTTTTTTTTTTCTGTTCAAAATAACCTCTGGTTTCACTCGTCTAAATCCTGCAAATTTAAACAGAAACTTAGCCACAAGTATTGTATTGAAATCAGTTTGGAACAAAGTTGATGCAGCCGAGAAACCTATACCAAATGTATGATAGGAGGAGAAAATCGCCAAATTAATTGAAAGAAAACTCAAATTTAGTGTCCAATATCTTAATAATCAAGTCTAACCAACAGTTAATGTGGCTATTTTTAGCTTACCCAAAAACAATAACAAAATACAAATTAAGATAAATCAACAACATACCACACAAATCACGAATCAAACTAAAAGCGCAACAAAGCTAGTTAAAAAACTAGAATAAATGACAACGGGATTAAAAATAATGACTACCATAATTAAAACCTCCTAAAAAAAAGAACCTACCATAAAGAACATACTCTGCGAGGACTCACTCTTTTGGCGAAAATGACTGCCGCTTTTGAAGTTAGACTTGATAGAGATAATTAATAACGGGGAGGGGAAAAAATTAAAATTATAAAACAACATTTAGTGCCACACTATTTGGTCTCAACAGTGAGAAGCACCAAGTTTTGGACCGCTCTAATCTTGAATTTTATTTCAAGTTCCTCTCTACGTGATAATCATGCTTTGTCAATTGTGTCGTTTTCTAAAAAAAGATTCATCGGTCGAAAAATAGGGGGAAATGTAATAAAACCAACAACAACAGCTAAACTACCAGCACTTTTCACTTATTAAAAAAAAAAACAAAAAACAAAAACAACGACAACAACTACCAGCACATGCCTCCGGAAGCCTCACAAATAGACTAATATGGTTATTTTCACAAACAGACCCAAGAAAATAAAGCTTTTAATTTGGTCCCAACTTACATGTTTTACGTATATTTTAGAAAATCTCTAATGGTTAGTTGTAAACAAAACAATATACAAACATAAGTTAGAATACTTCGAAGTATGTATACAATGCAACATGGAAGAGTTCTAAGGTCGGCCAGGAAATGACCGAAAGGTTTAACATCCGTCCCAAAAAGGACGTTGCAAATAAAAGATTTCATGTGGGGTTTCGCCAACATTGTAGGTCTCCACGACAATAAAAATCAATGTGGAAGAGTTCTAGAGTTTGTTTGGGAATGTTATTAGAGCTGTGAGTCAGAATCAAAACACTGTAATATGTAAGACATTTACATTTAACAACTAAAACTAATGAGTTGGAACAACTTTATAATTGAATGCAAATTTAACACTTGCGAGATGCTCACGGCATTGTTGTGCCCTCCCCTCATTCAGAAACTAATTAGACCATCAAAGCACCATGAATTATGTTTTTTTCCTTTCTAAATATCTAAGCTTTGTTTGAAAATCTTGTTTAAACTTATTAGTTCTAACTTTTATAATATAAAACTTTTATATGCTACAATTTAATAAAGCAAAAATATGTTACAGTATAAAGCTTTCAAAGCACTATGAACAATGTTTTTTTCCCTCTCAATATCTAAGCTTTGATTGGAAATCTTATTGAAACTTATTAGTTCTAAATACTATAATGTAAAACTTTCATATAATACAGTATTTTGGTTCAAACTTATTTGTTCTAATTACGTTTCCAAACATATTTTTAATATCCTCCACTCTACAAGTAAGTTGAGTTATCTCAAAATCCTACTTTCCTCTTTTAAAAAAAACAAAAAAAGATGAAAGAGAGAGAGAGAGACAAAATCGTCCACGCCAAATTTATTTTTTCAGTCAAAGTTTTGCCAATGAATGTTTCTGTTACTATAAACACATCATATAGTCAAGCAACCTCATATATTGACGAATTTTGCATTTATGAAAAAAAAAAGAGTCAATAACTATTTTAAACTGAGCCAAGACGACCAGGCCCTTTTTTGGTCTGGTTTCAGCCCAATCCAGCCCCCTTTAAGAACTGGGCCAGAACAAAAATATAGGCCTAAAATATAATCGGGTCGGACTCGTCAGAAATTTTGTCAAAGGAGCTTTGGGTTCGCAATCCAACACTTGCGATATGCTCAGCATCGTTGTGTCCTCCCCTCTTCGTAAAACTAATTAGACCATCAAACCACCATGAACAATGCTTTTTTTTACTCTAAATATCTAAGCTTTGTTTAAAAACAAAATATTGATAGCTACTACAATATAAAACTCTCATATACTATAATATAAAATAAAAATATATTATAATAAACTTTTATATGTTATATATTTTAACTACAACTTTTTAATTTTAACTATATTTTTAAACACGTTCTTATATCCTCCGCTCTACAAGTAAGGTGAGTACCTTCCTCTTAAAAAAAAAAACAAAAAGAGAGAGATAAAATCAGCAAAGCCAAAATTACTTTTTCAGTCAACGTTTTCTCTTACTATGAACACGTCATACAGTCAAACAGAACGTCATACGTTGACATATTTTGCCAGAAAAGGTCGACAACTGTTTGAGGTGTCAATTTGCATCTATGGGCCATGTCTGGCGACACTGGACAGCTCTAACAAAATTTCCAACGAAAAATCTAGAAGTTAGCTTGGTTGTTCTTTGGATAGAATCAGAATCTACTCATGTGGATATGGATAATTAATACCTGCCGTCCCTTCCACGCGGCATATTGCCGACCTACAGAAACCCTTTCAATCCTATCATGAAACCAACCCCAATCAGGCACCAATCAGGGCGTAATCACGATTTCCATCAACGACTCTCCTATTGCCACGTGCAACCCATACGTGTTTGGCTCAGCACCATCAGAGATTTCAAATTTGAACACGTACGTCCACTACCACTGCATATCATCATCACCATATCCATAAGCAGCTGTTTATGTACAATCAACTAATCCAATATAACCCCCAAGACAATAAACATGTGAGGACAGGTGTCATTTTTGCACACTGCCACGTGTCCAGGATGAACGTGGACTGTTTAGTATAACTTCCCCCGGGACGTGTCACAACCTAATGACATGCACGTTGAAACTCCTGTCTTTTTTGTATTTATTATTTATAAAAAAAAAAAGAAAATAACAATTTCTTTTGTTCTATATAAATCCCATTACATTGATCCGTTAGAACTCAAATTATTACAATATTTACGAGAAGATTTTGTGTTGACTTTGAGATATATTTTATATTGTTTGCTTTGAAAGGGAAAAAAAATGGCACATTACCAAAGCCAGTACGCTCCACCGTCCCAAACGGACGAGTACGGAAACCCGATTCGCCCAACGGACGAGTGCGAAAACCCCATTCATCACGGCGGCGCGGCCGCCGGAACCGGAATCATCGCCACCACTGGTCAGGAAGGACATAAGCTTCACCGCTCTGGAAGTGGAAGCTCAAGCTCAGTAAGTAGTAGACTACGTGACTCAAAATTTACATATGTAGAATATATTGTAGTTTTTTCTGTCTAAATTTGGGTAGATTTGTGGTTTTCTTTTCTTCTCTTTTATGGTAAAAATATTTTGAGGGTTTCGATTTACTGTTCGGCTAACTTATAATTAGAGTTTTTATCTGTTCATAGAATTTTACGTAAAAACTGTCCTTTCATGACAAATAAATATCTTTTTTTAACCTTGGGGCGGGTAATTCAAATCTTTATTTTTAAATGCAGTGACTATGATTAGTGTTAGGTTATGCCATCTTCGTTTTCACATTTTCAATTAATTTCTTTCTTAAATTTTGTACCGTGTGCTTTAAATTTTTAATACTAAATTACATTTTTAAAGACTTAATTCAACAATTAAAACAGGAGCTTGATAATTTTGTGTGGCGCACTTAAAATTTAAAATCGTAGAATTAATTCAGCGATTAAAACATCAATTTTTAGTCGTGAAAAAGGAAAGTAATTTTCTTACATTAACAAATTTATGATAATTTTAGAGATCTCTAAAAAAAAAAAAAAAGAAAGAAAAAAACTAGCTAGTGGTTCTTTACCTATAAAAGCCGGTGGGAGACCGTTTCTAATGGGTTGAATTTTATAGAGGTTTTGGAGTCTTTTTCTTTTCCTTTGGTGAATCACAATTATGATTAACTTAGAACTCTATTCTCATTCAAAAATAGAAATCAAGTATGCGATTTCTTTTATTAAAATCACCATATATGTTTTTTTTTTAATTTATCTTTTCATTACATGGTCCTAGTATTACTCTTACTAATAAAAGGTTTCTGACTATGTTCATGAACGTTATTGTGCAGTCATCAGAGGATGATGGGCAAGGAGGAAGAAGGAAGAAGGGTCTGAGGGAGAAGATAAAGGAGAAGCAGCCTGGGACCTACAAGGAACATGACTGCCAAACTCACACAACCGCCACCACCACTCCTGTCGGCGGAGGTCACGACGTGCCAGTCACGGGAGAGCATGAGGGACAACATGAGAAGAAGGGAATTATGGAGAAGATCAAGGAGAAGCTCCCTGGCCATAATGAGCATGAACATCATTAGCTTGTCATGCATGGACTCATGATATAATATTTTAAGTTATATTATTACTACTGTATTGGGGTTTTATATAGATATAATATATGTAATATATACATATAAATTATACGTGTGCGTGTCTTTTTAAGTGTGTTTGTATTGTACTTCCGAACTATTTTCTTGTCCTGGTACGTATAAGTTATAGTTTTAGCTTGTTGTATAATAAATTGATGATCTGTATACTGCTCTATGTATGGTGCACATTATCCTGTGTTTCTAATAGTAATTGCACTTTTAATATGTTCTATTAAGTTTTTTTTTTCACCTTTCATTGTGTGCGAGTGATTTTGCTTTGTGTTGCCGTGTGATTTAAGTCCCCAAATTGGAAGGACACGGGCATGGGGAAGTGAAAAGCAAGGAAAACGACAATAGAAACTTAATCGGCCGGAAAACATCCTCCTCCTTGGTAAACGACAATAAATTTGTAAAACATTTAAGGCGGAAACGACGAGACTCCAATCTGTAAACGACAGCAATGTTAGAAAGAAACAACTTGTAAACGACAACAGCCAGAAAAGCGACTTAAGGAAAACGACGCGGGTTGGAAAGACGGTAACATAAAAAGGTCCGAAAAGGATTTGTTAAACTCTCTCCAGGTTTCCTATGAGTGGTGTGTTCGTCTCTGACTTTGAGTTTTTTCTCATAATTCTGGGACTGTAATAGTGAGTGCTTTCCCCGTAAACGTTGAATCTTGGAACATGGAACACATTGTGCATCGCTGCAAAACGCTGTCTATCACGGCGGAGGAGGAAGATGCGTTCGATGTGGCAAATGAGGTGGTTGAGCGGAAGAGGGCTGAGATGAGATCGGGCTTACTTGGCCGACTCTTGACCAAAAAAACTTTCCACAAGGGGGCTTTCAAGTCGACCATGATCGATGTGTGGAAGGTTAAAAAGATATTGAAATTAGAGATGCTGCCCGAGATGTGTTTCTTTTTATTTTTGAAAACGAAAAAGAAAGGGACTGTGTGTTGGCCGAGAAACCTTGGAGTTTTGACTAAGGTTGATAATCTGGAGCTCTTAGTTTTGAAGAAGGTTGATAATCTGGAACAAATCGACCTTTTCGATATCTGTTATACAAACTTTGGGATCCAAGCTCACAATCTCCCGCTGGATGAGCGTCTGAACAAGCTTCAGGTCAAGGGATAAACTTGCAAAAATCGGTTGTCACCTTTAGCCTTAATCTGAACAAAGACCAAAAAAGTACCCTTCTATCCCTCTTATGTCTTTCGGTCACTGACGCTCATGACTCTTACTTGGGACTGTTGGAATAAATTCTAATAATACGTGGGCTAATATATTAAATAAATATATATTAATACTGTCAGATAAGATTAACCTAATTAAAGTGATCTAATAATGTATAAAGTTTTAGGTTTTAAAGCATCTCATAAAGTGTGGGTAACAAAATTATGTGTAGAGACTTAAAGTATAATTTCTATTTTTATGATGGGCCAAAATAGAAATAAGAAAAAGTTAAAATAATTATAAATGGTTATGGTCCCTGAGTCAGAAGTAACGTGATTTTTTTGGCATCCCATCACTGGAAGAAAACAGAGAAAACATCCTCTCAAAAAACGATACCTTCTTGACTCAGAAGATCTAAAGCCAACAATTCAACCGTTCTAATGGATTCAGGTACGCTTTCGCTATAATTTTTGATGAATTAACATGAGTCTTCAGATCTGATTATGGTTTTCATCAGTAAATTTGTTTCTACAAGTAGTATCAGAGCCTTCTCATGTTAAATAATTGAGAAATATTTTCCCAAATTTTTTGAAATTTGTTGAATCTTGGATTCGGCACAACTGCCGAATATTGCATTTATTGGTGATGATGAAACTGGGTTTCATCTCAATATTGATTGAACATGTTGATTTTTGATTTGACAATACGTTGATTTCAACGTTTTGATTCAATCAGTTGATTGCAATTTGGTTGATAATAAATATAGATATTTGGTTGAATGGTTTGGATTCAGTTAATAAGAAACTTTTGTTGATTGCTGTACGGCAACATATGCCGAAAAGAAACAAAACAAAACAAAAAAAAAAAAGGAAAAGGGTTTATATGTATATATTTGTATATGTTAAAGTTTCGGTTCCTTTATATGATGAGTTTGACAATACGATTTCATAGAAATCGTTCTCTTTAGATAAAGTTATCAGGCGGCCATTAATGGCTGCCAATTAAAAAAAAAAAAACCCTTTGTTTGTTATACGACACATTTGCCGAGAAGAGCATAGTTGGTTGAGTCTGGTAAGGTTGCAACTGTTTCGAAAAAAAAAAAAACTCTTGGTTTACAGTAACCAATTCAACTTTATTTCAGTTGGGCCTAAAGGTTGTCTAGCCCATCAGCTTTTTTTTTTAAGAAGGAATTGGGTTTGGGTCAAATTTTTGGGTTGGG
>CAMOHE010041379.1:0-13855 GCA_946598075.1 Artocarpus hirsutus | reverse complement strand
CATGGAGATTTAGCTATACAAGCTTCGTAATTCTATAGAGTTTGAGAGTACAACTCTAAGCTTTTAGTGGAGTAGCGTTGGAGTTGATAATTATGAAATGTATATATGGGATATTGGGTTTCACAATTATCGGGAGCTTGAACTATATACGTCAATTTGGTCCCCTTTGCTAGCTCACAAAATCCTGTAACGATACGACGTGTTTTTCTAATTATTGGTGACTTATGTCAAATTTATTAGATAGGTTGAAATTTGAAAGAATCAAATAATTCATGTCTGTTTATCAGTTGAATTAATTTTGTGACAAAATTAATTCAAGATTAAACTTGTTGAATTATTGGGATCGGATAATTCTTGTATGTTTATCAGTTGATTTAATTTTAAATAAATTATATCAAGATAAACTTGTTGAATTATTAGGAATCTATTTATTTTCCTAGAGATTATCTAGATAAAGTTGGTTTAATTAGATAACTTCTCTATTGGGTTATTTGAATTGAAACTGGGACTTTATCCTATAGAATCTCGGGTGAAAAATAAAATATTCGTTGAGATTTTTTTCGGCAGTTCGGTATGCCGATCCTAAAGTTTAGCCTACCGATGAGGCAAGTTCGGCCTACCTATGAGAAAGTTTGGCCTGCCTATGCGCGAATTAAAAATCACGCGTATTTCATCCGATATTGACCCGAATTTGATTCTGTTTTGAATTTTTGAGACCTTATCTGATAAGGAATAACCCTAGACCCAACCTCTATAAATAGGGAGTGAGTCTCATGAGTTATTTAGATCAATTGAGAGATTAAGAATGATACTCTATTGGTGAGAATCTGAAACTCCCTAAGAGCTCTTATTCACAAATCACGAACACTAGCTTTGGGTTCTCTCAATTAGTTGGAAGGAGAATCACCTTGAGGAAGAGCTGTATGTGTGAGCCCACACTCACTCCGATCATGGATAGAGAATAGCAAAAAAGACTAGTTGGTTGAGGCTCTTTTGGAACGTTATTTCTCTACACAAATTTTGGGAGCTTTTCGGCGAATACAAGGTCAATAAGATCAGGTTAATTTATACGTATAGCATGTCAAACTTGTGTTTTGGAAAATACTCTGATCAAAAATTTAAAATTCCGCTGCGTATTATTTTTCCAACAGACTCTCCTTCTAACCAATCGAGAAGACCTAAAGCAAAGGTTCATGATTGTGAACAAAAGCTCTCAGGGAGTTTTAGAGTATCTAACATAAGAGTACTCACTCTTAATTTCTCAATTGATCTAAATAACTCAGAACTCACTCCCTATTTATAAAGTCATCCCTAAGGTTAGTCATTATCAGATATGGCCTCAAAAATTTAAATCTAGATCAACTTTTGATAAAATCACATCAAAAACACGTGATCAAAAATCATTAGATTGGTAGGCCAAACTAACGGATCGGCTAGCCGAACTTGCTCCATCAGCAGGCCGAACTAACTGATTGGCCTGCTGAGCTTACGATAATATGATCCTTGAGAATCTTTTATTTCCTACCTAAGATTCTTTAGATAGAGCCTTAATTTTAATTCAAATAACTCAATAGTGAAGTTATCTGATTAAAACAATTATATCTAGATAATCTGTAAGAAAATAAATATTCCCAATAATTCAACAAGTTTATCTTGAATTAATTGACAATAAATTAATTCAACCGATAAATAGTCATGAATTATCTGATCCTATTGAATTTCAGCCAACCGATAAACAAACATGAATTATTTGATCCTATTGAATTTCAGCCAATTTAATAATTTAACATAAGTCATCAATTTATTGAAAACGCACACCATATCACTATAAGAGATATTATGAGCTAGCAAAGGGGACTTAATGGACCTATATAGTTCAAGCTCTGATAATTATAAAATACAATATCCCAGATACATATTTTATAATTATCAACTCTAACGCTACTCTAGTAAAAGCTTAAAGTAGCACTCTCGAACCATATAAAATTATGAAGCTCTAAATTAGCAAAGTGTCCATGACATATCATGATGTGTCATATTCCTATAGGATATTCCTAATCAGCTTAAGGATAAATTCTATCTTACCTTTTCGATTATTTTTATCTTACGTTCTATTATCTCACCATTGAAAAACTTACTATCCAAAGACAGTATACCATTCGGTTGAACCTATGCATTCAAATGGTTAAAAACTCCAATCTTCTAATTATAAGATAACACATATAAGAGAATATCATTGACTCCACCAATAAAGCTATAGATTCCATATTTATGAATAACAAGTCTACGCTATCAAAAGTCATGTCTTTAATGTATCGATATGTGTACAATCATAAAATCCAGATGTTATCCTTTGGTACATCAAAAGACATAAGTCAAGATAATGGGCCCATTAATCATTTTAGGATTAAGATAAAACACATATAATTGTCTAAAGTGAATTGATTTGCACATATGAAATTATTAATCCAAATTAATTCCACTTTATGTCTCGATCCAATGCATTGTGACCTATGATAATGCACCAATGTTTCTACTCGTAGAGTCCAACTTTGATGGCCAAGACAAGCCATCTCCCCTTAGGGATGTAGACAACATAACAATCTTAACATGAATTAAGTACCTAACTTTGTTTCCTTGATTGCGGATCTTATGATTTAGACTGTCACTTTTAGAATCATGTTTTTTGTATAATCTATCCATCATATGCCTAATTCTCAAAGGTTTAGACCAACATTCTCATGCTTTTTGTTTGCTTAACATACCTTCAACAAATATGAACGTAAAGAGGACGATATTTGGTATATGAATAATAAATAAATTTTTTATTGATAAAATATTTTCAAAAACATATTATAACATTTTACTCCTTAGGGCATACATATCTAACAAGATAAGATTAAGGACTTTGTCTTTGAAGAGGAATATGTTGATATTCCCATAGTTATTATTGACATTGATCAGGTTTCTATTCCTGACATTGTTCAAGATGTAAACCCAAATCAAAACAATATCGGAGAACCTCCCATTCCAAAAATTGTTTTAGAAGAACAAACTTTACTATTTTAAGAACCCATGCCATTAAGGAGATCCACTAGAGAAAGGAAAACTATGACGCCAACTGATTACGTTGTATAGCTCCTAGAACATGAGTTTGACATTGGCGTGGTGGAAGATGATCCAATCAACTTCCATCGACCCATGGAAAGTTCTAAATCTCAAGAGTGGATTGATGCCATAAATGAGGAGATAGAGTTCATGAAGGACAATGATGTTTGGGATCTGGTCCCATTGCCTGAAGGAGCAAAATCTATTAGTTGCAAATGAATATTTAAGACAAAGAGTGATTCAAAAGGTGATGTGGGGAGGTACAAGGCTCGTCTTGTTGCTAAAGGCTTTACACAGAAAGAGGGCATCAATTATAAAGAGACTTTCTCTTTGATTTCCTCAAAAGACTCTTTCAGGATTATAATGGCATTGGTGGCACATTTTGATCTTGTGCTTCATCAAATGGATCTTAATACTGTGTCTCTCAATGGCAACATTGATGAAACAATCTATATGGTACAACCAAAAAACTTTGTATCGAGAGATGCAAAGAAGATGGTTTGCAAGTTAAAGAAATCCATCTATAGGCTTAAACAAGCTTCTCGTAAGTTATTACAAATTTTATCAGGTTATTATCTCATTCGATTTTAAGATGAATGTGGTCATTGATTGTATTTACCACAACTTTAGTAGGAGTAGGTATATTTTCCTAGTTTTATATGTCAATGACATTTTGCTTGCTAACAATGATATAAGCTTATTGCATAAAACCAAGACATTTCCATCAAAGAAATTTGAGATGAAGTATCTTGGTGAAACCATGTTTGTATTGGGTATACATATACATTGGGAATGCTTTGGGGGTATTCTTGGATTATCACAAAAGGGCTATATCAAAAAAGTTCTCAAAAGACATGGCATGCAGGATTGCAAACCAAGTGATACCCCTATGGCTAAGGGAGACAAGTTTAGTCTCAATCAGTACCCTAAGAATGATTTTGAGATTCAAGAAATGTAGAAGATTCCTTATGCATTAGCAGTAGGGAGCTTTATGTATGTTTAGGTTTGTACACGCTCAGATATTACGTATGTTACAAGGATGTTGGGCAGATACTTAAGCAATCTTGGAAAGGATCATTAGGTAGCAACCAAACAAGTCTTGAGGTATTTACAAAGAACAAAGGACTACATGCTCACATATCGGAGGTCGGAACAACTTGAGATCATTAGGTATACTGACTCTAATTATGCTAGATGCCAAGATAGTATGAAATCTATGTCAAGCTATGCTTATCTTCTGGTTAGAGGTGTTGTCTCTCGAAAAAGTGCTAAATAGTCTCTTATAGCATCTTCTACCATTGCGGTAGAATTTATAGCATGTTATAAGGCGTCCAATCGTGGAATGTGGCTACGAAATTTTATCATAGGGCTACGTATAGCAGACAGTATTCAAAGACCACTCAAGTTATTTTGTGACAATAAGTCGACAGTTCTATATTCGAACAACAACAAGAGCTTGACGAAGTCAAAACATATAGACATCAAGTTCTTGGTTGTGAAAGAAAGTGTTCAGAGTGAATAGTTGTCTATAGAGCACATCAGTACAAACTCCATGGTTACGGATCCACTTATTAAAGGGATTGCCACCAAAAATGCTTCATGAACACACTGCTCATATGGGTGTTATGTCTCATAAGAATATTAAGTTTTAGGGGGAGTTTGAAGTTTATATGCTTTTCTAATATAGATATATTTTTAGTTATTTCAGTTTGTGAATATTTTGATGTTATTTTCTGCAAAAATAAAGTTTTTTGTTTATTCACACTTTGATTTTGGTATGGTTTGATCTCACTAAGGTTTTTAAGGTAGATCAGTTGAAAATAGGCATATTAAGATCACATTGCATGAAATTTTCTTGCTACACATCCATGCTTGATCTTTGTCATTAGTTATATTAGTATCTATGATCATTGATGAGTCTAGTTACGACATATGTAACGAAGGTCGCTTCGGTCTTATATTGATATAGTTAATGGACAATATTTTTGAGATGCAAAAGGTTTTGATAGCAAAATTCATGAGCTTATAAGGTATAATTCACATTAATAAAGTTGAATATATAGGCCAAATAGGATATTATTGGAATTAATCTAATAAATAGGCTAATATATTAAATAAATGTGTATTTAAAGCTATTAGATAAGGTTAACCCCATTAAAATAATCAATTTGAGTTTTGAGCTTTCAATGCATCGTTAAGTGTAGGCCTCCTATATGTAGAGACCAAAATATAATTACTAATTTTATAATAGGCTAAATTGGTAATAAAATATAACTGTTATGGTAAGCAGTTATATAAAGAGATTATGGCCATTGAGTTAGTTATTTTTTAATCACCCATCTACAGAGAGATTACAAAGGCATTTTTTAAAGGAGGACTTACATACTAGACTTGGAAGATCCTTAATCTATATGCTCAAGAATCACATCACAATTTTATCTATGGATTCAGATTAGCTTCCGTATCTTATTAATTATCTCAATACTTTGACATGAATTATCCTGGTTGATGTTGATTTTCATCACAGTATTTTGTTCTAACATAAGTTTCTTAAATCGTGGAAAATTTTCTAGGAGTGAAAAGTGTGATAAAAAGCTGTCTACAGACAAAGGGAAGGAAGAAAAAAGGTTGTTTAGTTTGATTTAAATTATAATTAAAATTTCACCATGTGATACATTTGGTAGGTACTCGTATACATATCTTTTTTGCCAAACAAGGAAGAAGTGTTGAAAAAGATTGCCAAATTTGGTCAATTAGTCTGGCAAAAACAGAGTGAAAAAGTATGTAAAAAGAACCTGACTTGGGTGAGAGATAGTCACCTCTAGTAGATGATGTGAGCCCCTCTCTTTTTTGCTCTATAGCCGATCTCAGGTAGCATTTTTGGGCCATTTGTTTTTTGAGTATGAAGAGGTCTAAACCTAAATTTTTCACTGATGAAGTGTTTGGATATTCCCAAACTCAAAATTTAATAAGACAACTTAAGCTCAAAAGCCACCAAAGTTTGAATTCAACCCCCGAAACTCAAACTCAGTTTTTCTAATGTTTCACCTTGAGTTCAAAATTAATGATATGTCTGAACATTAGTTCACCAAAATTCTAGTTTCAAACCACATTTTTCAAACTTTCATCTCAAAACCAAAAAATTCAAACATTATGATTGGAACCCTTGAAACATAAGTCCATTACTTTTCGTTCGCAACTTAAGATTTTCCTATCTCTCTTTGTATTCAATTATCTTTTTTAGTTTTCAAGAAAAAAAAAACCGTATGTCTGAGGATACAATTGCACGCAAAAGGTGAAAAACTACAAATGCCTAATATAGGAGACATAACAATGTTTTTTGATGAGCCGGAGACAAGACAATGATTGAATTCGTCGTTTTACAACTATCTTTTAAATTAAATAATGCACATGATTTAACATATACTTATTTTGTTTTTGAAATATTTCAGATTGATGTCATGTATTCTTCTTGTTTATTACAACGTATTATATGTTTTGAGAAATATGAAATTATTTACTTATAATTTAAAACTGTGTTTGCAAGGATACTTTGATTGTGGACCTTTTTTATATATAGAAAATGACATATCTGATCTCTTAGTTAATTAATTTTGAATCATGAAACACCCAAAAAAAGGAGTATTCTTTAAAAAATGAAAAAGAACATCCAATGTCCATAGTTTTTCTTTTCCCTAAGCAGAAAATTCACAAGCACCGATCTAATATTTGGCTTCCTTCCTCAATCTAATTTTTGTATCCTTTCCAAAATCAAGCTAAAGTCTACGACGGAACCCCTATTACCACCACTGATGTTGTTGGACCCTATATTATTAATCGATCGATTTTTATTGCGTTGTTTGATTTGTGCGTTGATTTGTCTATTTTCTAGGTTTTTATTTGGTTTCCATGTCTCGGTTTTTTTGGGGTCTAAAGTAGCGACTCTTTAGCTAATCTGCATCTACCATATTGTTGCAAAAACGAAGAGGCGAAGAGCAAAGTGTTGTCTTTTTTTGGGCCGGAGGCTCCGAAGGAGAAGGTTGGATTATGTGGGAGGCATTGGGAGCCTCTCGGAGTTGGAGGCTTTAGACAATTTCTTCTTCTTCATAACGAGAAATTTTACGCTTTTTCCACCGTACTATTGCAATGGTCATGGCAGTGCCGCATAACTATGAAATGTACTTGTCTTCTTCCCTATATCTATGAATGGTGTGTGTGTGTGTGTATCAAAGTGTCTACTGCTGCGTTTAAAATGGACGGACGATATACCACTGCGACATATTTCTCGGGTGATTACATGGTTAATGCTTCAAAGTAACTCACGTAGATAAGACTTTTGTTCCTCCTGTCTAGCCAGCCAAACGCAAGGAATTACGTGTGGGATAGGAAATCCATTAACATCCCATTCTTACAAGAACAAGTTTTGGTCTTCAAATCAACCGAGAACATGCCAGCCTCTAACCCCTCAATTTGGTAGTAGTAGTCACTAGTCACTTGCCCATTCTGCCAATAAATTCTCCAAGTGTTTGTCCATATTGTCATCAAGGGCAACATCTTCAGCCGAAGGTTAAAAAAACTGTACGGCAATAAGAATCGACATGGCAAAATCACTCGGATTCATCTTCATTCTCATAAGCATCCCCACACCCATTTCTACTTAAAAATCAACCACATGCTTGGTTCTTTAAAAAACCCCCACCCTAAAAAAAAAAGGAGATTTCTACAATTGGAGAGGCCGATTGCACTTCTGGTGGGTAGATGGTAGCAGCATATTATTTGCCGCGTGATTAAAATCAAAAGGCGATGAAATAACTGTTGGTGCATATATGGGCAGAAGAAGAAATTAAGGCAAAGAAACCTGGAAATAAAGATAAGTTTGAGGCGTACAATGAATACTTTAGTTAAAGTTTTTATTTGTTCCTTGTTACAAAGTTTGCTAAATGAGTTTAATGGCAAATTACCTTCAAGATACAACAAATTCTTGAACATAATATCTAACAATAACATTATATTCCAAGACAATGAATAAAATTTGTAAATTTTCTCGAGAATTAAAAACAGATAGGGGTGTCATTTCGTAGTTGGACACAACTAATTTAAACTATGCAAACTTTCACATAGAGGTATCTGTTCATTTGTAAAGGCATTTCTTCATGTAATATCATAACTATTATAACGGATATGTATGTTGGTAATAGACATTCAAGTTTCTATGAAAACAAAATACCAATAAACACATCATTTCAAAATAACTCAAAAGACACAAGATTTAAAGTCACAACAGCTTGAGGGGGCTAGCACTCGGCGCTGATTATATAGCACAAAAATTTGCATTGATCAACATTGGGCATGCACTGCTAGCTTTTGGTTGTTGTGGCACCGAAGCAACCTCGGCCTAGCACCGAGGCGTTGTCATCTTGCCGTTGGTCTCCCTGTCCCATTTTTGCTATTCATTTACCTCAACGTTGTGGCCTCAATTTTAATTTGGATGCCGCGATGCTACATGCTGATGTCAAATACACTACAAAAATATTATTTTTATATTCTCATATATGTCTTTGATCTTATAATATATGAGAGACATATTACAATCTATATGTCTGACTCTAAATCCAGATAGCGACGTGGTAAATTAATTAAGTTAATAAAACCAAATTTTAATTAAAATCACCAAATAAATACTTTGGGTTATTTTGAAAAAAAAAATGATAATTTAAAACCTTTTAAAAACAATTACCGTTAAATTGGAGTAGATAAAATAAAATAAAATAATAAGGACAGATAAACATAAGTTGGGCCCCACCAGACCTACATTAGTGCACAGACATGGCATTGACAATAACCAATTTTAACCACAGTTTTATATGAGAAATAGTATTTAAATATTATATACCTTGATTTAAATAAAGAAATGACCTAAACAGCATTCCTACGACTTATGTGTTTGCCTTGTTGCCTCCTAGTTCGTCTTAAGCTACAATCCACCTAGGGGGAAAGGTTTTAAAAACAAATAAAAATGTGAACAGAAGACTCATTAGGACTAGGTTTAGAAAACATTGATTTTAAACATAAAATTTTCATATTTGAATATAATTTATAAAAATTTAGAAAAATAAATAAAACATGTTAAATTCATTCTTACCATTTAAACTCACTATTCATCTGGAAATATTCTGATTAATTAGTCCTTTGACAAAGCCGTAATATCACTACCGTAGTAACCTAGCTGGGTTTTATGACCTGTCTCCAAGGTCACTCTTTACACGACCCTATATCTGAATATGGCATCATGTTCTATTATTTCATTCCAAATGGTATTTATAATGCGTCCAGCACTATGTCATTATTTAGGTCTTATCTTACCAAGTATTCTTATTTACATTCATTATTCAATTCATTATGATAATTCATTATTCAACAAAGAATGAAAAATTCTAAGTAGTTCATCTTAATCATTTCTTGAAAGTCATCTTGAAAGAAATCATTTTTGTGGCCAAAACTTTTTTTTTTTTAAACTTGGCTACCAAGAAAAGGGTATAGAGTCCTACCTCAATATTTTACACTTTAACTCAACACCGTAGTCCCGACCCACTATACGTTAGCTCCATGGAACCACAATCAACCTTAAAAGTAACTAAGATTCATCAATATCTAACTTAGTGTTTTCTACGCTACTATGCTATTTCATGGTGTCTTAGTATGCCTTTTATAGTCATAATGTCATATCATAGGGTCAAGATCTTCATCTAGGTTTTAAATGGTGAAAACCGATGAAAACAGCAACATTTCATGAAGTCCGGTCGGCCTGCCGAACTGGCCTAGGTTCGGCCTATCAACCGAACTTATGAGTTCGACATGTCGAACTCATGAGTTCGGCTTGTCAATGCACATCATCGGTCTGCCAAACTAGAAAAATTTAAAGGACTCGAGACTTCAAGTCTCAGCCTCCCTGAACTCAAAATTTCCATCTCTAACATATTTTCTCAGTTCTCAAGCATGGGTAATACTCATAAGTGATAGAAAAACACATTAGAACACTTTTAAATACTTTTAAACAAGTTTTACTTAGAGATTTTCAAATAGATCTGAAAATATAGAACATAGAAAAAAATAGAAAAAACTTGATTTAGCTCGATTTTTGTTCAATCAAGGTTAAATTCATGATGATTAGGGTTCTGCTAACTTAGATTGAAGGGTTTCTAAGCTAAAACAAACTCAAATTTCAAATTTCTAAGAAAATCAAGGGATTTGGGAACAGGTTGAAAATTTGAAAGAATAGAGTGACTAATCTCGAATTTGAGCTCTAAATCGAGTTTATGGAGGCTTAATCTTGCTTATAAGCTTCCAATCCAACTGACGATCAAGGCTTGAGCTCAAATTTTTGAAAACAAAGATGAAAGAGAGAGAGAGGAGAAACGTGGAAAAGAGGGAGAGAGAGAGTGAGCTCAAAGAGTGAGGGGAAGAAGAGGGAGAGGAGAGAATAAATAGAGAAGGAGGCTGGTTTTTGCAGAGTGAAAACTATGTTCTGAGCGTGGTTTTTACAAAAAGGACATATTCAGTATTTGACAAATTGTTTTGTTTTAAAATTTAAAATAACAAATGAAAATAATCAAAAGTAAAATAACTTTAAAATACAACAAATAATTAAATTAATTTCAAATTTACATTAAGGTATACTAATCTACTATTTATACACTAATTATGCTTAATTAACTTCGGATTGTTACACTATCTTACAATATAAGTTGCACTAAGATTAAAATAGGATCAAATGCACATTGACTAAATTCCTTAACTCTTCGTTAGTATTTTTTTTTTTTCCTCTTATGTGATGGGTCTTTTCATGCGACAATAGTATAACCTTAATAAAAGGATGTAGGCATAGAACATCTTATTAGCCCCAAAAAAGTATCCCCCGAGTTTATACAAAATACCACAAGTATACCTCAGATTTCAATTGATCAAAAACTATCCCCTAAGTTTTTAAATAGGGCTTTCAGGAAGGCAGTTGCATCTCCAAAATATAGTTTCAAACAATTTTTGATTCAAATTTCGTGAGAGAAAATATTGTAACAATAGTTGGTTGGAACTATGCATTCTTAAGTGCCCTAAAAAAAGTATCCCTCAGCTTTTTAAAATAGTTAAAAAAAAATCCCATTGACCAGTCAAATTATTAAAATTATCAACAATGCCCTCCCTAATAAACATTTAAGTATTCTTAAAAGAATTTGCACAATATTCATTAACTAGTAACAAATTATGAATAGATTTTTAAAAAATAGTGAAACTATTAAAAAGTAGTAAGTTTAAACTTGAAACTAAAAAATATATCTAGATAATACGAAGCGAGACTAAATGTTGATGCAGATCGACCATGACTAGGGGTAGGTTTGGCTTAATAAATCAACGAATAGAGAGTGAGAGAGAAATATTCTTTTTTATTTCTTGTCTTTCATTTTTGAATTTTTTTGTTTTAAAATATTTTTAACTTTTTAAAGAGTTAATGTTTAAATAATACCTAATTAATGTTTATTGACGATATTCTTGACTTTATCAACAATTTGACCATCCAAAAGGGATGTTTTTCTAACTTTTGTCAAAAATTAAGGAAACATATCTTTATTAGTTAAAATTTGGGGTATGTTTGTGGTATTTTGAAAAAACTCAAGGAATATTTATAATTTCATTTTTTTCCCTAAAAGCCCCCCAAATTCTTATAAATTACATTCCTACCAAACGTAACAACAAGTTTAAATAAACAAAATATCATACGATAACAAAAAAATTCCTAAGTAAATATATTCTATCATTCATTTCCAATCAAACGGTCCTCATCACACCAATCCCTTTTTTTGTTCATAAGTGTAATAGGACAATTCCAATGGAGAAGTTCCCTTAAAAAAAAAAACTAAAAATTTTATAAATTAGCTGACCAGTCAAATTAGTTGTATACAAAATAAAACTCGTACTAATGCATAGTTGATTATTTAAATATGTCTACGTATTATTGTATATAAGCTTTTTGATGAGAAAATGAGTAGTACTATCAACTAAAGTAACCCTTGGTAATGATTACATAGCCGCAATGGATCTCACTTGTGTTGGCATAGCCTATGTTTTTAAGCAAACTCTAAAAAAAGCCCATGACTTTTTAGATGACAGAGGCCATAAGGGTAGCTGAGGTCCTTCGCCATCCCATCAATAGTCCGAGTAGTAATTGCTTATCTAATACCACTGGACCGGGATATGGGTGCACTATCGATCCTTTTTCATCATTAAAAAGCAACCAATAAGATTGCAGTGTCTTATTGCAGTGTGTCTCGTTACAAAAATGGAATAAACCAAATAAAGGAAACAAACAACACATTCTTGCTTTCATCAATAGTCCGAGTAGTTATTGCTTATCTAATCCCACTGGACCGGGATATGTGTGCACTATTTGTAACCTCCGTCTAAGTTTATGTAAAGGATTATGCTATGATGAATGAAGATGTTAAATGTTATAATTATGATATGTATTATGATATATGATAGATGGTGCTAACCATTTTATTCTAAGTGTTATGACAGGTGACGCTCGCGTGGAATTGATGTGCTTAAATGTTCATGTCATTAATGTTATATGTTTATTTTTTTTTATTGATAATTTAATGTTATGAATGATTTTTGTATTTAAGGGCAGATCGGCAGGCCGGACCATTCAGTTCGACAGGCCGAAATGAATTCCTCAGAACGGCAAGCCGATGAGATATCATCGGTAGGCCGGACTTCTGAGATCGGCAGGCCGATGGGAAAGATCGGCAGGCCGATGACAGCAGATAAGCAGAATTTCACAAAATTTGTGATAAGGTTGAATTGTGATAAGGATAATTAACATAATTATGGAATGATTTGTTTAATTTTGGTAATGAAGCAATTGACTTTTGATTTATTTAAATTAATGGATAAAGTTTTCCCATTTTACAAGGCGAAATATGGCAACTCGAACCGTTCTTGGAAGCTTTGACTTTTCTCTCTCAATTCTATCCATTTACACGAATTTTGCCTGGCATTTAATCAGAAAAATTTCTGAATTGTATTAAGAGGATGAGTATTTTTTCCTTATTTTCAAAATTCATATTTTTTACCATAACAAAAATTCTCTCTCTCCCTTAATCCTCTCCACTTTTCACTATTTATGTCTTGCAATTAATCAGAAAATTCTGATTAATGAGGAGAGTGTAACGTATTGATTCATTTTTACGTTTTGTCTCTCCCTCTCCCTCTCACTCTCACGTACTCTCTCTCTCTAATTCTCTCTCTCGAATTCTCTCTCTTTCTCTCTCTTCCTATCACATTTCTTTTCTTCTTCCTCCTCTCAAATTTCCCTGCAATTCTTTTGTTTAAATATCAAAAATTTCTTTGGAGATAATTCAAGAAATTTTAAGAAGAAATCATTCTAAGGTATGAACTCAATCTCGAAAATTCTTAAGCATATTTTTCTCCTGTATTGCGACTGCTATATCTTTCTCTACGAATTTTATTTTACTTTGAATTTTTAGTATGTTAATTATGCATGTGTTATGATATTCTCCTCCAAATTTCACTTTAATCCAAATTTTATATAAAAAGTTATGAATTTTCTCCTCTCCACCACTCACAGTAAATTGTTGCTGATCAGTTTTCTTGCACATAAGTATGGTTATTGTTTTTGTTGCAAATGAATGTTGTTTTGCACGAAATTTGGTGGATATATATATATATATAT
>CAMOHE010041376.1:0-17488 GCA_946598075.1 Artocarpus hirsutus | reverse complement strand
AAAGACACAAGTCAAGACAACGGGCCCACTATTCATCTCAGGATTAAGATGCAATACAAATGATTGTCTAAAGTGAATCGATTTACCAAGACAGAATTATTAATCCAAATCAATTCACTTTATGTCCCGATCCAACACATCGTCACCTATGACAACGTGCCAATGTTTCTATTCACAGAGTCCACCTCCGATGGTCAAGACAAACCATCTCCCAATAGGGATATAGACAACATAACAATCTTTACATGAATAAAGCGCCCAACTTTATTCCCTCGATTGCGGATCTTATGATTTAGACCGTCACCTTAAGAATCGTGTCTTCTGCATAATCTGTCCATCATATGCCCAATTCTTAAAGGTTTAGACCGACAGTCTCAGACTATTGTTTGCTTATCATACATTCAACAAATATGAATGTAAAGAGGACAAGTTTTGGTATATGAATAATAAATGAATTCTTTATTGATAAAAATGTCTTCAAAAACTCATTACATTTTTACTCCTTAGGGCATACATGTCTAACATTTTTTACGATGGTTTTTTTGAAAAACCATCGTAAAAAATTGTCTAAATTCACCATTTACATTAAGTTTTTCTCCTCTGCCCAGGGTGCCTAGCTTGTGTGTTAAGCATCTAATGGCCTTGAATATAACTATAAATAGATATCCTTTACCTTAAAAAAAGATGAAAAACAAAATAAAGAAATATATTTAAATAAATTAACATAAATTTGTTTATAGATTCTCATTTTTTTCTCTTTTTTTTTTCACGGGTTCCTCAATACATATCCATTCCACATCTTCACGAAGCAAGTGTAAAACATCATCTTCAAAGTCATCTATCTCTTCAACCGGTGGCAATCCCTTTATGAATGAAGCGATGTTTGTGTGATCCTCGGCAACTTCTTCACCCTCAATAACTACTCTTGGCTACATCGAGATGACTAGAGACAATTCCATGTCTTGGGGATCTGTTGTATATAAAACTTGGATTGCTTGTAATGCCATAATGAAGGGATCATTCTTGTATCCCAATCTTCTAAAGTCAACCATCGTGATGCTATCATTATCGGTCTTAACTTAGTTATTGTCAACCCACTTGCACTTAAAAAGTGCTATGTGCAATCCGCATAATCAAGTTCCTAAATATCTTTAATGAAACCAAAGTAGTTCATGGTCCCGTATACCGAATTCTTGTCCTTGGCGGAGGAAATATGCATAGTTTCAGCATGGAGAGTTACACCACTATTTTGGACAAGATGCTTCTCATCTTTTTCGAGAATGTAGAAAGTATAATCATTTATGAAATATTATGTATACCTTATAACAACCGATGACGGTCCTCTAGCAAGGTTCTTCAAGTCTTATGACATGCCTTTATCTTGTGATGTAGAGCATTTGCCATAAATGCATGCTCTAATCCACAACTGAAAGGTCCGGATGTGTTTATCTTGCAAGCACTTCTCATTTCACCTTTTTTAATTCATTCATGTGCATCTTAATGAAAGGATCCACTTCATTAGTATTATGCAAGGCATAAAGACAAGCTTGCTTCCACTCCTCTCGATTTATTGAGGAAGGATTGCCAATAGATAGTCCCCTAGCCTCAATGTTTATGTCTTTGGCACCCCAATTGCTTCCACATTAGACAGATACTTGGAGCAAAATTCAACTGATTCCTCAACTATGTAACTTTCTACAATACATCTTTCTTGCCTATTTCGGTTCTTCACATAGCCTTTTAAAACCTTCATATGTCTTTCAAATGGGTACATCCATCTCAAATACACTGGTCTGTATAACTTAACTTCACGTACTTAGTGCACCGTTAGATGAATCATGATATCAAAAAATACTAGTGGAAAATACTTCTCAAGCATACATAAGGTTTGCACCAACTCCGATTGTAGTGAATCTAGAATAAGTGGATCAATTACCTTAGAGAATATTAAATTAAAAAATGAGCACAACTTGGTAATTGCAAAACTTATATCCTTTGTTAGAATTCTCTGCAAAGCAAGTGGCAGTAACTACTGCATCAATACATGACAATCATGTGTTTTCATGTCAATAAGTTTCAAATCCTTTGTTGACACCAACTTTTTAAAGTTCGAAGAATAGTTGTTTGGCACTTTCAATGAAACAAGCCATTTACAAAGCTTTCTCTTTTCTGCTCTTGATAACGTGTGCTTTGTCGATGGTAAGTAAGTGCGGTTCTCTTTTTTGGCCCAATCTCCATTTCCATGAGATCCAACCGTGCTTTTCCACCATCCTTAGTCTTGTCCAGAATGTCAAATAATGTGCCGGCTATGGATTCACAAATGTTTTTCTCAATATGCATAACATCCAAGCAATAACGAACAAAAAGTGTTTTCAAATATGGAATATCGAAAAAGATTGATCTTTTTTTTCCATAGTCCATCTATCAGCTGGCGACTTTCACTTTCAACCCAATTCACCACCTATGTGCCCTTTATGCCTAGTCATTCCCAAGAACACTTGCCCCACCTGTCTTATAGTGACTACTTGCACGGAGTTAGTCGGGGCTTCTTCCTCGAGTCCTGGGCCCATCCTTATCTTGCTTTCTCTTCCTAAATACCACTTTCATATCTTTTACCATTTCAAATATTTGTTTACTTATCAAAGGACTAGGAAGGTCTCTTTCTTCAATGTTGCCATCAAAGGCTTTCTTTTGTTTGTGGTAAGAATGATCTCTTGGCAACCATCTTCCATGTCTAAGAAAAACGGTTTTCTTGCCATTCTTCAACCGTTTATGAGATGTTTCCTTTATATAAATAGAACAATCAATAGAACTCTTCACTAAATAACCAGATAAATTGCCATATGCAGGGAAGTCGTTAATTGTCCATATCAAGATTGCACAGAGTGTAAATATCTCTTCTCGATAAGCATCTCTAACTTTGATTCCATTTTCCCACAAGTTTTCTAAGTCAATGGTCTTAAGTATACATCAATGTCATTGCCTGGTTGGTGAGGACTCGAAATCAATAAAGACAATATTAAAAACTTTCGCTTCATGCACATCTTTGGATATTGCAGTTAACAAGTATCACAGGCCAAGTGCTATGCCTACTACTCATGTTACCATGTGGGTTTATTCCATTTGTTGACAAAGCAAAATGTATATTTCTTGGATCTGCACTAAAGCAAGATAATTGGCTTCAAAAGTCATCCACTGTGATGGATCCGCTGGATGTCTAAGCATACCATCATCAACTCGTTTGTCATGATGCCATGTCAAATTCTTGGCATGTTTTGAGTCTCCAAATAAACACCTCAAACGTGGTACCGGTGGAATGTACTAGAACACTTTCTTTGGCACTTTATGCTTACCGTATTTTGGCTTTTTTCCTTTCTTCCACCTTGATTGTTGACAAATCGGACAATAATTCTCATCCTTATATTCATTCCTATAAAGAACACAATCATTTTCACAAGCATGAATTTTCTCATACTCCATTCCCAAAGTGCTCAAAGTCTTCTTAACCTCATACATACTAGTTGGTAATTTATTACCCTCTGGTAGAAGCCCTCCTAGAAACTCCAAAAGCTTTTGAAACTAGAATTTAACCACCCACCCGATGCTTTCAAATTCCATAATTCAACTAAAGTGGACAATTTGGTGAAATTGGTAAAACCCTTATACACGGGTGTCTTGACATCATTTATCATTGTCTTAAATAAATCCAGATAGTGTTCTTCCAAATTATTAACTATGTCAACCATATTGTCATGATCATCCATATTATCCCCCACAATAGCTTCCTTTCTTTATTTACTAAAGTTGGATTGAACTTAAATTCGCCATGAAAATGTCATGTTTGATAACTACTTATAATTCCATTTCAAAATAAATGTCCTCTAACAACTAGAATTGAATGCAATATATGATTTCTACATTGAACACAAAGACACTGAATTTTATCACCATTGTCATGAGTTTCGGCAAAATCCAAGAAATTTTCCACACCATTCACATATTCTCTAGACAATTGAAAATCTCACATCCATTTTCTATCCATTTCGCAAGTCCTAAATCGAAATAATAATTAGCAATTCAATTAAAAATAATTTTACAAATTACACATACCCAATATATTCTAATCATAAAACAAATTAATCATATCCATCATAAAAGAAATTACACATACCCATCATAAAACAAATTAATCATACCCATCCACAATACAATAAACACAGATTAATAAACAACAAAATCAACATCAAGTTATCAATTTCTAATAAAAACTTACAATTAGGAAGGAGATTAAGGAGGATAGAGACAGAGAGGGACGGCAGCAGTAGTTTCGGAGGGTTCTGGCTACATATTTGAGAGTTGAGTTTGTGATTCATGTCTGATTGTCGAGGTGAGAAAAAGGCTTTTAAATCATCTAACACGACAGTTTTTTTAAAAAACCATCGTGGTATACCTAGCATACCATGACAGTTTTTGAAGAAAACCATCGTAATAGATGGCCCACCCTACCATGACGGTTTTCGTCTTCTCGAGCATAACTCCTAGCATTTTTTTCCTCTATCACAACAATTTTTGAAAAAATGTCATTAAATGAGGGTCGCATGATCTCAAATTTGTTGTAGTGAAAAGAAGAAAGAAACATGAAAAATCAACACTTGCAAAAACCCATAAACAATCTATACAAAAACAAAGAAACAAAGAAAAAAAGAAAAAAAAAACCAAATACAAAGAATTGGAATTAAATAAACATATTAACAAGAAATAAGAAAAACCCTAAACCCTAAATCATAGATTAAATCTAAATTAGAAAACTAAAGAATAAAAACACTAAAAAATCAAATTACAAACAGCAAAAAAAAATCTAAAAGAAAAAAACTTACCAAGCAATAGAATCCGAAGGCCATGAAACTCCACAAAGGCAATGAAACAGTAAAATCAGACGATGCAATTCACAACAAGACATGGTGAAATCGAAGACCAAAATTAATAGACTCCAACCGGTAATTGAAACGACGATCAACCATCAATCAAAATGGGAAAAAACCACGACGAAGGAACGACAACACCAGAGATTCAAACAAAAACAGAGAGGAAGATAAGAGAGATTTGAAGAAACAGGAGAGAGAAAGAAGACAAAACCAAAAAAACTAGAGAAGAAGATAGCAGCTCGAAGAGAGAAAGAAAATGAATAAATAAACCTGAATCCCTAAACTAATAAACCAAAGGCAAAATAGTAAATATAAAAATAGAACTATAAAAAAAAGACAAAATGGGTAGTTATGAAAACTAAAAAGTGGGAGGATAGTTTTAATAAGGGGTGGCATTTGTGAGGTATTATATGTAAATTTTTCCAGTTTAAACCTTAAGTAGTAAAAAACTTTCACGTGCTACTTGTACCGGCTTAACCATACAACAATTGTTGCTTAATGTCACGTCCCAAAAGAGCTCTTGTTGAGAGGTGGGTAGCCTAGGATATAAGTACTGCTCTTCGGTCCTCTACCTAGCCGATGTGGGACTTTTTGTACGTTACATTCTCCTCCACCCAATCGTGTGAGGCCCCCGTCACGGATCGGCTCCCCTGAGGGTCCCACTGGACCGTGGAGAGTCCACACACCAGGCAAGCAGTACCCCGCTCTAATACCACTTGTCACGTCCCAAAAGAGATTTTTTGGGACGTAACATTAAGGTCTTTAAATTTCCTTTTCCTTTTTAAAAGCCTATATTTTAGTGTTCTCTAGGTATCATTTATTGTTTTGTTTACTTTTTTTTTTAATAATCAAATCCAAACGTTTTTGGGAAAGTACCTATGATTTCAATGCCCCTTAAATGCAAGGATATTAAAAATCTATCTCGTGAACCAAGTATTGGAGTAAATATGATAAAACGTACAAAAGAATGGAATTATAAAAAATAAAAAATAAATCGAATAATTACGATATGTTTTATTTTTAAAAGAAAAAAAGGAACCCACCTCCCTTCGTCTTTGGATACAACAAATTCTTTAACAAACATTAAATTTTTAATTAACGTATTAGTAGAAGTATATCCTAGTTTTTCAATTTCTTTGTATCCACAAATGTTTTGTGGTGCCATAAATAATATTTTAGGCCCCTATAACTGCCATCATACCTCATCATCAAACGCAAGGAACCTATACTTTCTTTTCGTTTCTACTGCCGTCAATAAAACCTCCAAGCGTAAAACAACAATTAAAATACGCAAGATCGTATTAATTATCTCTAACACTATGTTATATAATTTAATATGTGCATATTAAATAGGAACCCTTTTTCTTTGTGCACGGATTTGGTGCTTTTTGCACATAAATTTAATTTTTATGCAAAGCCACTATGAACTGTACCTTTGAAATGCGGACTGTCCCTTGACTTTTATAAAAAAATATTGTGTATGACACGTGCATATATGCAAAGCCACATGCGTATGACAGTGCAAATAACTATTAAAAAAATACTGTTCACTCTTCGACGCATCAAAATTGAAATAACAAAAAGGACACCAAAGGCGCTCTTTAACTGGATACCGGTGCCCCTTCAACCAATCAGAGCCGTTGGATTACATTCGAAGGGCTACGATTGTTTGGGCACACCATCCACGGAGGGTACCGAAGTATTGCCCTATATAGACACATGTATATTTGGAGAACCAGGTGAATAGCCTATTTTTTCGGGGGGATAAAATAGATAGCCGAGTTTTTTGGTTAAGTTAGTACATAGCCGAATTTTTGTAACTTTTATTAGCATATTAGTTATTTAATTATAAATATTATCTCACTATAGTCCTTGAACTTTTAATTTGTACAACAACTTTTCATTTTTGGCTATTTCCGTTGCTAACGCTAAAACTGATTAGTCATTTCTGAAATTTTACAAAAATAATCACGTTCTGGTTACAAAGTAACTGAAATATTTACAAAAATTTTTACACTGAATACAAAATATTATATGTATTGTTGTTAAAAAACCTTTTATACTAGAACATTTGCATTTAACATAGAAATATAAGAAAATAAAGTCACTATATATATGTATATATATATATATAATTGAACATGATTATTTATAACAAGTTTTAGAAATTATTTGTAAATTTTAGTTTAAGGGATTAAAACTGCCAAAAAAACTCAAAATTTAAGGAGCAATTTTTCAAATAATTATTAGTTCAAAACCAAAATAACAAGATACTTATTTAAGGGGCTAATAGTGCTAATAATCTTTTAGTAACTCTGAGATTTATAGAATTTACCTATGACACAATTTAGTTCATTTGAAATTTACTTGAATTTTCCACATGACCAAAGTTTTATTAAAGAAATATTTACTAATTTTTTTTGTTAACGATAAACCTTACAATCTTCTTTTAAAGCGAAAAGGGCTTATTAGCATTGTTAATCTCAATTATGTTCATTTTGTTATTTTTCTCCCTAACTTATATTTTTTTTTTGATACACTATGTCACGTCCCGAAGTACGGGTGATGACGTGACGGTTGATTAGACTAATTTAATTGAGTTTTTGTTAAAAATTTTTTAATTAAAGGAATTAATTAATTAAATTAAAATGCGATACAATTTAAAACTTTTGTTCAATTATTAAAAATAGTAAAATGGATAAGAAGGAAATAAAAAGAAATAAAATAATAAAAAAGGCAAGGAGGGTACGTATTGGGTCCTATTGGGCCCACAACGTGTGCACACACATAGTATCGATAATAAATTATTACAGTTACATTCCAACAAGAAAAATAAAATTTAAACAATACAAGCCTTGAATTGCTACAGCTACTAACCTACTCTAGATCCTGTATTGTTCGCGAGCCTGGGTAATGGACTCTCCATCCGTCCTAAGCTGGTTCCACCTAGAAGAGAAAAGTTTGAAAACAAGTAAAAAGTAAATGAAAGGCTCAATAGGACAAGGTTTTAAAAACATTAATTCTAAATATAAATTTCATGTCCGAAAATATTTTGTAAAAATTTCAAAAAGATGAACAAACATATTAAATTCATTCTTACCCTTAAAATCTCCTATTCATCCAAAATTATTCCTTATTATTTGTTCTTTGGCAAAGCCAAAATGTTACTACCGTAGTGTCCCAGCTAGGTTTCGGGACCTGGCCCCAAGGTCGCACGTTACACGACCCGATCTTTGATATGGTATCATGCCGCCTATATATTTCTATTATTATTTAAAACTCATTTACCAAGTGTTCTTAATTACATTATTATTTGATTCATTATGAGCATTCATTCTTCGACAAATAATAAAAATTGCTAAGAAGTTTATCTAAATCGTTCCTTGAAATTCATTTTAAAAGAAATTATTTCAAAAGAAATCACTTTGAAGGAAATCATTTTGTAAAAAATTATTTTGAAAGAAATCATGTTGTGGCCAAAAGCCCCCTTTTGAAAGCATTCAAAAGATTATGTCATTTATTGAAAACATTTTGGAGGAATTCCTTTAAGGCTAAAATCATTAAAAACCTAGCTACCAAGTAAGGGGTAAAAATCCTACCTCAATATCCTATATCGTGACTTATCACCGTAGTCCCACTCGGCTATATGTTAGCTCCACTGAACCACTAATGACCTTGATTCAATACTTGAATCGAGTTTATGGTTGTTAAATCACGTTCCCATGCCTTCAATCCTCTGAGAACCGAAGCCTGGCTTGATTTTTGATTCAAAAATTTAAGAAAAGAAGAGAGAGAAAGGGAGGCAGGGAGAGTGAGACAAGAGAGAGAGAGAGAGGAAGAGATAGAGTGAGTGAAAGAGTGAGGGAAAAGGAGAGAGAGAGAGTTTAAATAGAGAGGAGTAAAACCAACACGAGAAACCTGTGTGCGATACACAGTTTTCAAACGGGATGTGTTTGGTATTTAATAAATAGTTTTGTTTCAGAAATTCAAAATAACAAATTAAAATGATCAAATTAATTTAAAAGTCAAATTTATTAAGACATCATTGCAAAATATTTATATTAACCTCAAATTATAATTTGGCACATTAACCCACCATTTTACATACTAAAACCACTTAATTAATTTTCGGGGCGTTACACACTGAACTTTTAATTTTCATATATTACTGTTTGAACGTTGGAATTTTTACCACTTTTGTCCATACACACTAAAATTGTTTAGAGATTTTTGAAATTCATAGGAATTTTCATGTCCACACATAGTAATTGAAATTTTCACATAAATTTGTTATATTAAATGTTAAATATTATTTTTGCTATTTTTAAAAAATATTAAAATTAACTCAAACAGTTTGCATTATTTTAGGGGAAACATTTCGCATTTAATTCTACTATTTTTGTAATGTTTCTGTCATCATTTAGAAATTTCAAAAATACATCATTTTAGCGTGTAGGGATCAAAGTTGTTAAAATTCAAATATTCAACAAGTTATATGCTAAATTTTAAAGTAGAGATATCAAAGTGACACACTACACATAAAAGACTAATAGAGTTAATAACCTTAAAAAAGTGTCATTGACTTTACATTATTTTTTAAAGTTAGCTACTACATTGAAAATTTAAAACGAACTCTATTGACTATAATTTTTCTTTTTTTCTTTTTACTTTTTTTCATATGTGTAAGCTTGTCTTAATTACCTAGGTTGTTGTTTATATGTGATATGGGTATGTTTATATGTTTCTCGGCTTAATTTCCGAAGGGAAGCCGTTGTCCATGAAGGTAACAACACGATAAAATAAAGTTACCAATTTATGATAACATATAAGCGAAAGAAAATATGAAAGGCTTATTCACCAAAAAAAAAAAAAGAGTGAGGGAAGATAAACAGCAAGATAAGGATACCACGTGCTTTTAAAAAAAAAAAGGTTAGGTATGCCACGTAGAGTTAGATGCAGAAAAATAAAAATAAAAAACAAAAAGCGATATATATATATATATATATATATATATGCATATGTACGCTCATCTATCCAAAAATATGTACACATTGATCAAATATAACTTTTATAGTTTCATAAAAAAAAAAAAAAAAAAACAAATAACTTTTATAGATGCGAAGATATGAAATCATCATTCTACATATTTTTTTTGACAATCAAATGAATGGTTTGGCATCTCGGTGGAGGACTTTCAAAGTCAGTTCCTCGCCCGAACGACGAAAGAGATAATGGTTTCACAAGAGAGAGTAGTTCTCATTTTGAGACTAGCATGACATGCATCACGGTTAGTCTTATATGGTGGACTTTTGGATCATGATTCGAGACAAAATTACAAATAACAAAGTCAACTGCATTCACACGCGTACTTTAGTTGACGCTTAAAAAATCTGAAAGCGTTCCTTTGCAGACAGAACATTTGACATTTGTAAATGTTGAAATTGCCATTACCAACTAAACTGATTGCCCTTCTTGATAAATGTCAATCCATGTCTGAGCTTAAGCAGATTCATGCTCTTCTACTCGCTTTTGGCCTCTCCCAGGAAGACTCGTTTGCCTCCAAAATCCTTTCTTTCTCGGCGCTTTCCGATACTGGTAACGTCGATTACTCTTTTCGGTTTCTATCTCAACTCTCCTATCCGGCAACGTATGATTGGAATACGGTAATTAGAGGTTACTCCAAGAGCAGAAATCCAAACCGTTCGATATCGGTTTTTGTCCGAATGTTGCGAGATGGGGTCTCACCAAACCATCTGACGTACCCTTTTGTTGCAAAAGCGGCAGCATGCCTGATGAAGCGAGAACTTGCTGTCGGGATTCACGCCCACACCTCGAAACATGGGTACGAGTCCGATAGATTTGTTCAGAACTCAATGATTCATATGTATGCTTCGTGTGGGGACATTGCATATGCGCGCAAGATGTTTGATACCATGACTCAAAGAAACTCGGTTTCGTGGAACTCCATGGTGGATGGATATGCAAAATGCGGGAACGTTAATTCAGCACGGGAAGTTTTCGAGTTGATGCCAGAGAGAGATGTTGTGTCTTGGAGTTGTTTAATTGATGGGTATGTCAAGGCCGGCGAGTATATGGAGGCTTTGGATATCTTTGGGCAGATGCAAACTGAAGGGGCTAAAGCGAACGACGTGACTATGGTGAGCGTTTTGTGTGCATGTGCTCACTTAGGTGCACTTGAGCGAGGAAGCCGAATGCATCAGTATATTCTTGAGAATAGGTTGCCTTTAACCTTGGTGCTCAAAACATCACTGGTGGACATGTATGCAAAATGTGGGGCAATAGAAGAGGCTCTAGGTGTGTTTTGTAGCAGTTCAATGCGAAAAACTGATGTTTTGCTTTGGAATGCAATGATTGGAGGACTTGCGACACATGGGTGGGTAAAGGAGTCGCTTGAGTTGTTTGAGGAAATGCAAAGGATTCGAATTTCACCAGATGAAATCACGTATTTGTGTTTGCTGAGTGCCTGCGCTCATGGAGGATTGGTAAAGAAAGCTTGGAATTTCTTTGATTGTCTGGCTAAACATGGTATGACACCCAAAAGCGAGCACTATGCTTGTATGGTAGATGTTTTGGCACGTGCAGGACAAGTAGAAGATGCGTTTCGGTTCATCTGCCAGGTGCCAATTGAACCAACAGCTTCAATGTTAGGTGCTCTACTTAATGGGTGTATGAGCCATGGAAAACTTGAACTTGCGGAATTAGTCGGAAGGAAGCTTATAGAGATGGAACCAGATCATGATGGTAGATATGTGGGGCTATCGAATGCTTATGCAGTTTTTAAACGTTGGGATGAGGCAATAAACATGAGAGAAGACATGGAGAGGAGAGGAGTTAAAAAGTCTCCTGGTTTTAGCTTTGTGGAGGTATCTGGAATGCTCCACGGGTTCATAGCTCATGACAAAGCACACGCTCAATCAGAAGAAATCTATGCAACCCTTATTTTTGTTACAAACCAAATCAAACTTGATGCAGATTACGAAAATCTAGAGTACTATCTACTACAAGATATTGCAGCTTCTTGCTTTTGGACAAACTTGTAATCACTTTTAATTATAATTCCTTAAGTAATGTTTGCTTGTTACATCTTGATTACTGAAAGGGAGAACTTATTTCAATGACCTTAAAATTTCACTAAAGCTTTTGCCCAAAAGTATTTCTGAGAAGACAGGTTCCAGCAGTCTACTTTTGCATCCCCAGCAAAACGAAAGGAAACTAGCAAAACGAAAGGAAACTAAGTTCCCTCGTCATTTGACAAATGGGGTTCAAAAGATGCAAAGTTCCTAATATGATACGCAGACGTGGTTGTCGAGTGAACGCAGAGTGCTTGAGTATTTGTCAAGTGGTCTTGCCTTAATAGAGGTAAGTATCTGATATTTCTTTATTCAATCTTATCAAGCAAAATCATCATTTTACCTATGTTTGTCCTGAATGGCGTAATCAACATTGGCAAGTACTCACTTAAATCTTCTTGGAGTCTCTACTCTCTCAGAGTGCTCAATTCCATGGATATGTTTTCGACTTTCTAGGCACGATTCTCAGATCCCTTAGGTTGTGGAGAAATGGTCTCAAAGGCTTATTTCATTGCTATAAATAGTGCTAAGACCCCGTACAGAAGTGTTCCGAAGATCAGAAGGACACTCTTTATATTCAGCAAGCTTTCTGTATTAGAAACTTATGTACTCGTCTTCTGCATAGTCAAACATCTCAGCCACAGTAGAGGTAGTTCCATTCTAAGAGTGAATCAACATAACACCGGTGTGCTTGTTTTCTTGATACATTCTATTTCTAATTTATTGCTTAATTTGCTTGATCCATACGTTTATTTCTAATATCAAATAATAACTAATAAATACTTTA
Source organism: Artocarpus hirsutus (assembly GCA_946598075.1). Lineage (NCBI taxonomy): Eukaryota > Viridiplantae > Streptophyta > Magnoliopsida > Rosales > Moraceae > Artocarpus > Artocarpus hirsutus. The sequence goes on along the minus strand of CAMOHE010041376.1, from coordinate 4,685 downwards.
AATCCACCGGTCTACATGATTTTACCAGGAAATTTGATTAGTGCTATTCTGATTTAAATAAATATATAAATAAAAAGGCATTATGAGAATAATAATGACAAGTCAAGAGCCTAAATAATAACAACAACTGAACAGAAAAGAGGCAAATGGCATCAAATGAGGTAGCTGGGCGGCTGTTAGTGATGTGGCCTAAGCCAATTATGTAATGACCACATATTAATTTCATTACATTTGCATTTTATTAATAAAGAGGCATTTTCATTATTTTTTTTATTCTAATTTTATGAATAGTTAATTCTACCTAAGGTCATCAAGTATGTGACTTGATAGTAAAACTCTTAAGGTAAAAATTGAATTATATTTTAAATTATCCCTAGTCAGTCATTATTATTGGGATAATAATGAATGAAGACTAGTATGAAGTTGGACTGATGATTATGTTTTACTAATAATGTGTATGAGATACTAAGTCAACTCATATATACATATTTGAGAAATGATGTATTAGATTGACTCGCTATGAGAATACTGCATGGATAATTGTCATAAGTGATTATCATCACAATAGTATTATCCTAGTCCTCTGACCTGAAATCACTATGGTTTCCTACATGAGAAGTTCTATATTTTGACACAATCTAATATTATCCTTAACAAGATGATAGAATAGATTGTTGCTGGATATAGAGTGAATCATGTGAGGAATATGAGTGATTAAGAAGGAATTTGTCCCTCATTTATTATGAGAAAGATATCGATGGGCCCCTCGATAAGTTAGACTGAAGAAAAATATATGACCATACTAAAATGAATTAATAAGGGTTATCAATATCAATCTACTTAAGATCAAAAAATAATATGATTGAATAGTATAAGGATGACATAAACCATTCCTTATGTTCAATCAAGGTATCTAGAGACAAAAGGACTTTAATACTTATTGTGGATTAGGTTATGTTGGATTATTGACATTCACATAATTTGGGTAATCATAATGTCTTGCTAGGGGCCGCTTATGATTTGTGAGCCAGAAACAGAATTTCAAGCCCACTACCAACGTTATATGAAGCTACAGAGTCGCACACTTAGAATAGACCAAGAACAAATTTTGGGTTAACTGTGTTTAGGTTCGATGAACTTGATAATGTCCAGATTCGATGTACTAGATATGTCTAGGTTCATTGAATCTGACATTATCTAGATTATTTGAATCATATTCGAATTACTAACATTATCTAAATTTTCTGAATCATATTCGAATTACAGACATTATCTAAATTCTCTTAATCATATTCAAATTACAATTTACCCTAGTTAAAATCTGCCTCTATCTCGAAGTCAATAGATATATATATATATATATATGTTTTAGGGTTTCTACTCGAATTAAGAAGAGAAAAGGCGTTCTCTCATTCTAAAAGGCAAAAGACATTAAAACCCTAAAATTAGAGAGTCGTTAAACGCAAAAGAGAAGGTGCTAACACACCAATTCATTTTTGAGAGAGAGTCTGTTCGTGTAGATACCTGCAGAAGGCGTTGCTCTAAGTAACAACGTCTGAATCCGATCCCGAATACTAAAAGCTCGAGTTAGGGTGTCACCGGAGTGAACTCACTCTCTCCCTTCCAAAATCTTGCCCGCTTTGTCATCTTGGTAAGATTTCATGACTTTTTTATCAATCTAATCGAATTACATGGATCCTGTGAGGGTTTTGTAGAAATTAATTTTTAATTTTTCACTGCGTATTTAAATCACAAAATCCAACAAAACCCAACATGGGCTCCAAAATTACTACACTCATTAAAGAAAATATGTCAAAAAAGCACATATATCAAAACATGTACACACACACACAAAACTCAATACCCTATAACATTTTTCTGTCTGCGACTGTAGAAGAAGAATGACGAGCATTTTTTTCTCAGCAAGCTGCTATGGAGATCCACGGGTAATCATCATTACCAGCAGAGTGATGAATTTTAGCAAGGAATTAAACAGTTTATGTCCTCTCCATGTCACATCCATACACAGCCAAAAAATTTTCATCCTCTCGAACAATTTGCAGTCTTGTGAGCTCCAAAGACATGAAATGCAAGGCACTTAGAACCAGAAGAACAAGAACACCACCGACGTCTGACCAAAAACTGGGCCTTCCATATCCACAAAAACTGGGATTTCCACTTGAATATGGCAGAAAAAGTTAAGAGATCTCTTCTGAAAATATGACATCAAAGATGAATTGAAATGCAAAGACAATGCAAAAATCAGATATACAAGTTTAAAGGGATAAACCAATTCTAAAAAGAGTAAAATCAAACTTCATAAGTTTAGTTGCTTTCTACCTTCTTCCAGGGGGATGTTAGGCTGAACAACCAAAAGTTGCTGGATTGCACTCAGGACACCAGGACTGCCAATTTAAACAGGTGTGCTTCGTAGAAAGCATAAAGCAAGTAAGCACACAAAACACAAGGACTAAAGCCTTGGAAACACAGAAATATAACTGTGAAATACATAACAAACTCCCGTATCAAAACCATACCGCATCATTATCTTCCAAATTTATAAAACTTACCATAGGCAGGATTATTTTTTTTAAGATCGTAAACAGGAATTTGAATGCTCGTTCAGAACAAAATGCATATAAGCCATTTAGGGGAAAAAATCAATTTAAGCTGAACATAAATCTATAATATCATACCAAAGGCAGGCTATGTTTCAGAAGCAATTAAAAATTTTTTTTTGGGGAGGGGTTGGGCTGCAATTCTCACCTACGAAATGTACTTTGCTTAGTTGGGTTTCAAGGTAGCAGCTGAAAGTCTCGAAAACAGCAATGCTTTAAGATTGTACCTCGCAAATGAGGAAGAATGGGATAGGTACTTGAGAGAGAATACATATATATATATATATCTATGTATGCATGCATGTATAAATAAATAAATATACATATATATATATATAGACACTCACACATACATATACTGTGTGTGTGACAGCGTGTAATATAGATTTGTACCAACCATAATATAAGCAAACAAGTTCAAGGCTTTCACATTTTTGTCTGCGCTTTCTGCAAAAAATCTTACTGTGGGGGCAGTACAGCAACTAGGTCAAATCATTTCTTCCTATCTTCTCCATGAGTTGCTTGAAAATCATTGCTCAAACAAAGCCCCTACCTGGGCAGAATCAACTCCCCATTTGGCAAAATATATAAAGCCAAAATATAAATCCCCCGTAAAAATTGGGAGAAACAAACAGTAGGGAAAAAAAAAAGAAGAAAGAAAAAACCCGTGGTTCATGATTGAAGGAGTCACCTATCCTTTCAACAAAATCCCATCACTCCTGATACTTCATTTGTGACCTAACATCTTCAGCATCCCTCCAAATTCTATATCTAGTGATACAAGAAAGATGCAGAAACAACTTCTAGGGGGTGTACTAGTTCCATACTCAACTTGATACATCTCATAAAGAGTCATAAGCACGTCCAAGCATCATGCAAGAGTGGGCTTGACGCCAATACGTAGCTGCAATTGTTTTCCAGTCAGCCTGTTAGTACCACTTTTGACCATCCGCCAACCGTCACGGTGAATCTTCCCAAGGGACAAAGTAATACCATAATAGTCTTCCCTGAAATTGGTAGCATAAAATACACAAAAGCAAAATTTGTTACATAATTGTTAAAAATCTTCTAAAGTTAGAATCCAGATTCTAGGGATTAAACAAGGAAATATTTAGCTGATTGACAGCTATAGAATCAAGATTTATTCGGTTGTAATTTGACAATTCTTACTTTCTTAATTTAGTTTTTCTTTCCGTGATTAGATTAGAAAAGTCAACCGCTGTACCACTATATATGTAGCATCTATGTATAATTTTGATTTAGAGAAATAAGAAATATTCAATATTCTCTCAAAATTCTCACTCGTACAATCCGTACACATCCGTACGCTCGTTCCGTACACACCCTCCATCCATACGACCGTGCAGCCCCCCCGATCATCAGTCGCCGTCCGTTACAATCGCCCCGTACAAGTCCGTACATTGCTATCTGTACATTGCCGTCCGTACAAGCCGTGCAGTCGCCAGTTGTCACACGTCCGTACAGACCGTATGCTCACATGGTGAAATTCGGAATGGCCATAGAAAAACTCAGTTCCTCCTCCACAACATCTGACGGCACCTCTCATCAAAATTTCACTGTCTCCAATCCTAATGGAATGTCAGACAGCAGCCAAATCCTCGTTACAGGACACAAACTCAATGGGAACAATTATCTCCAATGGTCCCAATCTATGATGATGTTCATTTGTGGGAGAGGAAAAAATGATTTCTCACTGGGGAAGTTGCTATTCCAGAGAAAAATGATCCACGGTACAAGACTTGAAAGGCCGACAATCACTTGGTAATGTCATGGTTAATAAATTCCATGAACAATGAGATAGGTGAGAATTTTCTTCTATATAGGACGGCAAATGAGATTTAGGATGCTGTGAGAGAGCCATATTCAAGTTCTGAAAACACCTCAGAACTTTTTGAAATCGAAGCCAAACTACACGATCTCCGACAAGAAGATCTTACTGTCACTCAATATTTCAACACACTCACCCGCTATTGGCAACATGACGACATGTTTGAAGTCCATAATTGGAAGTGCCCCGAAGACACAGCTCTATACAGAAAGATTGTA
>CAMOHE010041367.1:0-12014 GCA_946598075.1 Artocarpus hirsutus | reverse complement strand
GAGATGGAAATAGGAACCTCTTAAGGGAGGTTTGAGGTTCGAACCCGAAGGACGCGAAAGAAAAACCCTGAGGGGCCAGAGGGCCCTAGAGGGGACAGTATGGATGAGTGGGCAGCACAGGGATGGTCTACCAATAAGAGCCATAAGTCTGGGGGCCCCACAAGGTGGGTCTTATGGAGGCTTGAGGGAGTACGCCAGGGCCGGATGCCATAGTTCAAGCTCCCGATAATTATAAAACCCAATATCCTAGATATACATTTCATAATTATCAACTCCAACGCTACTCCACTAAAAGCTTGGAGCTACACTCTTGAACTCTATAGAATTACGAAGCTCATATAGCTAAGTCTCCATGACATATTATAGTGTATCGTATCCCCATAGGATTATCCATAATCAGCTTAAGGACAAGTTTTGTCTTACCTTTCTGATTATTTTTATCTTACGTTCCATTATCTCACCTTCAAAAAACTTACTATCTAAAGACAGTATACCATTCGGTTACACCTATGTATACAAATATTTGAGCACTCCAGTTTTTCAATTACAAGATAACGCATATAAGAAGATATCACTACTCCTAAAGAGGAGCTATGGATTCCGTGTCTATGAATAACAGGTCTACACTATCAAGAGTCATACCTCCAACATACCGGCATGCATACCACTATTAAAAATGTGGGTGTCCCCCTTTGATACATCAAAAGATATAAGTCAAGACAACGAGCCAACTATTCATCTTAGGGTTAAGATATAATACAAATGATTGTCTAAAGTGAATCGATTTACCAAGATATAATTATTAATACAAATCAATTCACTTCATGTCCCGATCCAACATATCGTCACTTAGAACAACGTGCCAATGTTTTTATTCACGAAGTCCACCTCCGATGGCCAAGATAAATCTTCTTCCACTAGGAATATAGACAACATAACAATCTTTATATGAATAAAGCACCCAACTTTATTCCCTCAATTGCGGATCTTACGATTTAGACCATCATCTTAAGAATCGTGTCTTCCACATAATCTGTCCATCATATGCCCAATACTTAAAGGTTTAGACAGACAATCTTAGACTATTGTTTGTTGAACATACATTCAACAAATATGAATGTAAAGAGGACATGATTTGGTATTTAAATAATAAATGAATTTTTTATTGATAAAAATGTCTCCAAAAACATATTACATTTTTACTTCTTAGGGCATACATGTCTAACATTAGCTAGGTTGAGTTTCATCTTTAATTCTTAGCAGATGTCGAAGCTTGCTCAGAGATCAACGATATGGTCTACTGCTTAGACCGATTTGGCAAGCATGTCATCGACGTATACCTCCATGGTTTTCCCCATCATCTGAGCAAACATTATGTTCACAAGGCGCTGATAGGTGGGTTTGGTGTTCTTCAGTTTGAATGCATGACCATGCAACAGAATGGTCCTTGGTTAGTGGTAAATGCGGTTTTATTTGGCCTTCTTCAACCATCTTAAATTGGTTATACCTAGAGTAGGCGGCATCTATGAAGCTTAGCAGCTCATGTCCAGCCATTGAGTTCACCAGTTGGTCAATCCAAGGTAGTGGAAAGCAATCCTTTAGGCAAGCTTTGTTAAGGTCTGTTTAGTAAATGCAAACCCACCACTTCTCATTGGCCTTTTTGACCAGGACCACATTCACCAACCACTCTAGGTATGTGACCTCCTAAATGAAGCCAGCCTTCAAGAGCATTTGGACTTCTTTGTTGATGGCGGCATATCTCTCTAGATTAAATGCTCTTCTTTTCTAGATGGCCAATTTGTGTTCTAGGTGGATGTTAAGGTGGTGGCAGATTATGCTAGGGTCAATGCTAGGCATGTCCTCATGTGACTAGGCGAACACATCCCGATATTCCATTAGGAGCTTCGCTAAGTTGGCCCAGATCTCAGGCTTCAACTGAGACCCGTGTTGGACCGTTTGATCAGGGTGTTCAAGGTCCGAGTAGTATGGCACCAAGTCTTCTGTTGATGTGGCTCGCACTTCTTCCTCTATCATACAGGGATCGAGATCGATAGCATTTTTGGCTCTTGCTTGACGAGGAAGGCCATCTCGTCCGACTTAAATATGGCCAAAATGTTTAGTTACTGAGCTTAGCCTCTTTCACAGCCTTGGCATAATTTTCGCGAGAATCCTCCTGCCTTGAGCTATTGACTCTAACTCTGTTCTCTATTGGAAACTTCATTGCAAAGTGGTAGGTGGAGACCACAGCTTTGAGGGCATTTAAGGTAGGCTGCCTAATAATAATGTTGTATTAAGAAAGCTTGTCGATGATAAGGAAGTCGACCAAGTGTGTTACCCAAGCAACACCCTCTCCAAAGATGATAGGCAAGTTGATCTTTCCTATTGCTCGGATGCATTCTTCAATGAAGCCGTACATGGGTGTTTAGACTACGATTAGTGTGACATTGCTAATCCTTAACTTGTCATAAGCCTACTTGAACAAGATATGGGCCGAGCTATCATTATCAATCAACACACGCTGAACTAAGTTGTTGGCGATCTAAAGTTTGCACACTAGAGCGTCATTGTGCAGGTGAATGGGCTTGTCTGCCTCTTCCTTTGTGAAGGTAATGGGGATGTCCTCTTGTCTATAGATCTTGTTTATGTGATCAAACATGGTCATGAGGTCGCCCCTCTTAACTAGCTGAGCCTCCCATGCATATGATTGCTAGCCACTCAAGGTTTCCTTAGTAATTGGCCCACCAAAGAGTGCATGAATGATGTTTAGGAGTTTCGAGGCGTTCCCACCATCATTGCTCTATCGGTGTTGCCTATCTTGGGCCGGCTGGTCACTCTTCTCATCACTGGTACCTAGAGTTAGGACTGCTCCATGAACTCCCGTAGATGTCTATCTTGGACAAGTCTTTTGATCTAGTCCTTAAGCTAGATACAATCGCGGGTATTATGTTTGACATCCTTGCGAAAGTTATAGTATTTGCTCTGATCCCTCTTGGCTCTACTAATTGGAAAAATATATATGTAGTGAAATTTTAAAAATTTGAAGTCAAAGTATTTTCTAAAACATAAGTTTGACATGTTATATACATAAATTAATAAGATCTTACTAATCTTTGTATGCCAAAGTGCTTCTGCAATCCATGAAGAAAAGAACATTCCAGAAGAGCTTCAACCAATTGGTCTTCTTTGCTACTCTTTATCCATGATTGGAGTGTGTGTAGGCATACATTGTACAGCTCTTCTACCGGTGACTCACCTTCCAACCAATTGAAAAGGCTTAGAGCAAAGGTTCATGATTGTGAACAAAAGCTCTCAGGGAGTTTTAGAGTATCTAACACTATAGTAGTCACTCTTTACTTCTCAATTGATCTAAATAACTCAAAAAACTCACTCACTATTTATAAAGGTTGAACCCAAGGTTAGTCATTATCAGATAAGGCCTCAAAATTTTCAATCTAGGACAACTTTTGATAAAATTGCATCAAAAATACATGATCAAATTATCATTAGATCAACAAGCCGAACTAACAGATTGGCTTGCTGAACTTACGATAATATAATCCCTGAGAATCTTTTATTTTCTACTCGAGATTCTTTGGATAGAGCTTCAGATTCAAATAACTCAATAGAGAAGTTATCTGATTAAAATAGTCATATCTAGATAATTTCTAGGAAAATAAATATTCCTAATAATTCAATAAGTTTATCTTAAATTAATTTACAAAAATTATTTCAACCGATAAACAGACATGAATTATCTAATCTTATCAAATTTCAGCCAATCTAATAATTTAATATACGTCACCAATTTATTAAAAAAGCATGCCGTATTGTTACAAGATTTATTATGAGCTAGCAAATGGGACCTAATGAACCTATATAGTTCAAGCTCTGATAATTATAAAATATAATATCCCAGATATGTATTTTATAATTATCAACTCTAACACTACTCTACTAAAAGCTTAGAGCTGCACTCTCAAACTATATAAAATTACGAAGCTCCAAATAAGCTAAAGGTCCATGACATATCATAATACGTCATATCCCCATAGGATATTCATGATCAGCTTATGGATAAATCCTATCTTAGCTTTTCGATTATTTTTATCTTATGTTCCGTTATCTCACCATTGGAAAACTTACTATCCAAGGACAGTATACCATTTGGTTACACCTATGCATCTAAATGGTTGAGCACTCCAATTTTTCAATTATAGGATAACACATATAAGAGAATATCATTTACTCCACCAATGGAGCTATGGATTCCATATCTATGAATAACAAGTCTACGCTATCAAGAGTTATGTCTCCAACATACTGGTATGGATGTCACCCTTTAGTACATCAAAAGACATAAGTTAAAATAACAGGCCTATTAGTCATTTTAGGTTTAAGATACAACAAATATGATTGTCTAAAGTGAATTGATTTGCACAGATAGAATTATTAATCCAAATCAATTTCACTTTATGTCCAGATCCAATAAATCATCACCTATGACAATGTACCAATGTTTCTACTTGCAAAGTCTCCGATGGCCAAGACAAACTATCTCCCTTTAGGGATCGCCCAACTTTATTCCCTTGATTACGGACCTTATGATTTAGATCATCACCTTTAAAATCATGTCTTTTGCATAAATTGTCTATCATATGCATGATTCTCAAAGGTTTAGACTGACAGTCTCAAACTTTTGTTTGGTTATCATAAATTCAACAAATATGAATGTAAAGATGATAATAATTAGTATATAAATAATAAATAAATTCTTTATAGATAAAATATATCCAAAAACATACTACAACAATTTACTCCTTAGGGCATACATGTCTAACACTACTTCCCTTTAATGGAGGCGGATCCACCATTAGATTCCCACCACTTACTTGGTTCAGTACCTCGTCAATGCTGGTGACCAGGGTTGTGTAGCTCTAGGACTTGCTAGTTGGGACCTTGGGCTTGTCTGTTTTTGGCTTCTTGCTCTGGTCGGTTGCTGTCTACTCGGGTGGAGTTTTCTGCTTCTTCCCCTTCTTCTTCTTGTTCCCACTGCTGTTGCCTTCGGCTTCTTGGCAGCTCTTCATGTACTCAGTTGCGTTGGCATGCCTCTGAGTATAACCAAGCACATGAGAAAATGTGCTTGGCTGCTCAAGTACAAGCGACCAGATCAGACTTCTGTCCTTAAGACCTTCCATGAATGCATGCTTTAAGGTCTCATCTTCGATGTGCCTTACCTCCAGCATGACTCAGGTAAATGGTTGATGTAGTCCTTGACACTCCTGTCACATTGCTTGATGGTGTATAGGTGAGTCACTTCCTTTTTCCTCGTCATTGACATGCTATCGAGAAGGCATCAGATAACTGACGAAACAAAGTTATGGTGCTTGGCTCAATGTGTCGAAACCATTGCCAAGTTGGGCTGGTCAGAGTAAGTAAAAATACCTTGCACATCGCGACGTTGCTGGCATTTTAGAGCAACATGTGACCTCGATGCAGCTCCAGGTGCTTATTGGCATGAATCATCCTGTCATAGGCTTTGATTTGTGGGACTTTGAATTTGTTAAACATAGGGGCTTGCATGATGGCTTCGGTGAATGGAAGGTCTGGTATGCCACCTTCATTGACTTCGAAACAATTGTTGCAATTTATTCTATCTACCATTGCAAATCTTAGAAATGGCAGCTATTGGTATCTTCAAGTAGTTCTACCCTGTATTGGGCTCTACCCTCAACCCTATCGCCTTTTCTGTCCTGCCTATCTCGAGGATGGCAATCTCTTTAGTTCCAAAGCATGTCAAAGATGGATGCTCGAAAGCCTTGCGGGGAACAGTCTGGCCCCCTTAAGGACCGATCCGTCGTTCTCGGACATGCCTATTGTTTGCCAAGATACCCTCAGTGGTTTTTCTAGTATGCTCAAAGTCTGCATCATCTCAATTATCACCCTTCAGCCCTGCTAGACCTTTGGCTTGGTCTACCCGGGTTGGGGGAAGAAGAGTAGAAGGCAGCTATTATTGAGCTTGCTGTTGTGCCATCTGCTAAGTGAGTAGTCGAACCGCGACAGTTAGTTCTCGGATCAAGTCTTAAGTGATTGGGTTTTCTCTGTCCTTCCTTGCCCTAGCTGCCGGACCAAGATCCCACTACTCGGGGTTAGCCCCGAGGTCTATTTTGGTTTTGGTTTCAGTGTTGGGCATTACCCGACCCCTCCTATCGAGTACCCTCATCCCAAGTATTGCCTCTAGTTATCATGTTCAAATGGTGGCCTAATATGGTTATCAATTTTGAATGCTAGAAAGGCATAGGCACCTTCATTCTAGTGCCAAAATGTTGATGTCTAGCACTAGATCGCCATCAATCAACACCACGTGTAGTTACGCACGATGCTCGGACATCTTTTCCCTACTTGGACATCTCTACCAAGGTGAACCTACAACAAGAAGAGGGACGCTCAGAGGTAAAGGGGGACACTGATGTGGTGCCGGCCAACGGCTCTCTGAGGCTCAAGTTAGGTACTTGTTTGGCAAAGTATGGGTGCTGAGTTAGTTAGAAAAGAGCACGTTGCCTTGAGCTACAGTAAATGTGCTCTATTTATAAGCAACCATTTGAATTGGGTGTTAGGTGGGTTTAATACATGACCCATGTGTCATATCAAGACCTGTCAGGGTACAAGTAACATGTGTCGCAGGCTCCACCGGAGGATTGGTCTCCATCTGAGGGTGGAAATGAGGCCATATGTCAACCTTTTGTGGCGAGTTGCTGCTTGGTTGTAGGCTCTGATAATCCGACCCGATCATGTGTTCTTCCCGATGAGGAGATAACTTGTGTCGCAACCTACGGGGGCCCTGTTGAGCACCTCGGGAGGAAATGCCAATCTTAGAAGGTTGCGGATTGCCTTCTCAATGATATCTGTTGAGCATAGCTGACAAGCTACCTTGACAGGCAGTCCTCGAGGATAGCATCGAGCACAACCCTAACAATATATTTTTTTCTAAGACGAAAGGCTCTAAAAATTTAAAAAAAAAAAAAGAAGAAGAAAAAGCAAAAAAAGAGAAAAAAAAACTACAAAATTTTAAAAGGATAAAAATAATTAAAAACCAAAAAAAGGGGAACGAAACATGGAGAAGGTACATGTTTTGTTCCCCCTTCTACTATTGACAAAAGGTACTTTTCACTCCTTTTAAAAAAAAAAAAAGAAAGAAAGTCCTTTAGCGAATAAAAAAAAGAACGTATCTTTCATATAAAGTGTGGTGAATTCAAGAACATGCATTTGTCTACCTTTATGGAACACAAAAGTGAAATAAATGGGAAGGGCGATGCTCTTTATTTTTAGTAGATACTTGCTTGTGAATTCAAATTTTCAAGTCTTTGAAATTGGATTCCATGAGGAACATATGATCGAAAAAAAAAAACTTTTTTTCTTCAAAGCATTATGATTTCATGTCCAATTTAGAAGCGTCAATTTCAATTTTTATTTATGATTCTTTGTTATAGTACATGACAGGGCCTGCTTAGCATAATTTGGGGCTTTAAGTGAGATTTTTAAAAGAAGCTTATTCAAAAATAACTAATGTTGTTTTAACATATTTATACATAAAAGTTAATTTAAGTATGTATGAAAACTAAACCATAAATACATAATAATTAAAAAAATTGGCTAATGTGAAATTCAAAAGGCAATGGTCAACAATTAGATTAAAAAGAGAGAAGCACTATAGCATTCAAAAGTCAAAGATTTAAGAGAGGAAAGAGATTTTTCTTTTGAGAAGGAGGTTGAATACAAGAATAATAACTAAAGAAAAAAAAAAGCAATTTTCTAAATATAAAGAGGATGTTAACAATGACTTTTTTTTAAAAAAATTCATTCTTCTTTAAGTTTTATTACTTTTTTAAATTATTTGCTCCATTATTTGGTTAATGAATGAGACTCTCAGCATCTCTAGATTTAAGGATCATTTAAATCATAGGTGATTTCTTAAAACGTTACTTTATTGGTTATAATTCTTAATAGATATACACATATATAATATACCTAAATGATACATAAGGAAAATGTAGGCTTAAAAAAATCTATAACGCCCCTAACTAGGGGTTAGTATTTAGTCAATATAAATAAATTTTACAATATTATTTCAAATTATTAAAATAGTACCCATGGGTCTTTAAAATAAACATAATGAGAATATGTTTAAAGTTTCAATCCGGAGTTTAGTGTAGCACTAAATATTAAAAGTACAATCAATATTATACAGTTCTCAGTCATTAGATAATCTAATACAACCAAACTATAGTTTAAGAGTCCCAGATGATCAAACGAAATATATATAAAGCTAAAAGAAACTCTAACACGTCATAGATAGTGTTGCCGTCCACTCCTCGTCGGATACATTACAGTGAACTTCACTTGTGAGGTAAAATAATAAGAAATGAACATCGACATGCCCATTAGGAAAACCATTACTTACTTTAGGTTTTATTATTTACCGTATTAACATCTACATGGTTGGTTTATCATCCAACAATATTATTTATTTTATAATAGTCCCATTATGTTCATATTTGGTGGATACCCTATAATAAATCTTACCATGTTTCTATTGCATATAATATAATTTATAATTAAATAATGTTTTTTGGTATCCATAATTAAATTAAGAATCATGTCTTATTACTCAGCATAACCCCAAAAGGCACGCTTGACAACTCAAAACACCAACCCATGAGTTGTCAATGAGGGAACAACAAGTCTCGAATGCTCACCAAGACGTTTTGTGTATAGTGTGTTCTAGGAATTTCGACCCAAAGGAGCGCCGATGCCGTCTCCTATTTACCTTTTAGGGTATACATACCCAAGGACATAACCACCGCATTCTTCACATCTCATCATCCTCTCATATCTTTAACAATATGTCTAGAGTCTGTATTATCTAACTATGCTTCTCAAAATTGTATTAAGACATGTCAAATCACTTGATCTCACTGTATACTACAGGACAAGTCTACAGTATTATGTCTTAAGTAATATTCATATAATAATATTAACAAAATAATATATAATTTATCTTGAAAAAAAGAGAACCAAATTTAATTAAACAAAACCTTAAAAAAGTTGAGTAATAGAATCTCTACCTCTTTGGTGAATAATCTACTGATGACTTCTGACTCACAATACCAGCTCACCACATAAGCTTAAATCACTTCCTTAATCTTAAGACATATAAAGATAATAAATTTAACTTATAATATTAACCCCATAATTAGGTCAATTTATTTTATTAGTGCTCCTCGTAATTAATAGGCTCTAAATATGCATACAAATATTTATACATAATTTAAATTAAAGTCTAAGTTTTGAAAATCTAACCTCAAAACTTAGCTGAAAAACATTATTTGATCTTGAAAATCCCTAAGCTTCCTTGATCTATGAGTTCATAGGAGGTCGTTTTTGTAACTTTGGGTGGAAAAATAGTAAAGTTTTGATGTTGGTTTCTTTGGTTTTTCCTCGGTTATGACTGTCATAGAAGGGAGAATGAAGAAGGAGAGAAAGGAAGGAAAAGAAGAAAGAAGGAGAAAGTGAAGAGGAGAGAAGAAGAAAAGGAATAAATAGAAGAGAAAATAAAATTAAAAATTAAAAAAATCATTCAACATCCCGTTGAATGTGAGATGTTGTCTAAGTATGATATCAAAGCAACAAAAAGGGGAGGTAGAAATGAGTCTCCATGGGAGACTTTGATGCATATAATGCTAAATGGCATTTTTGTAATTAAATAAAAGTTTCGAAGGCATTTTGGTGATTTTGAAAAATGGTTGTAGAAAAATTTTTAAAAAATTAAAAATAGGTAGATTAAAAAAATATGATATAAATTTTAGATGCAACAAAATTTTACAAAATTTAAATTGATGCACTAATGATTAAATTAGACACAATTATACCGGTTAATAATAGCAGGTGTTGCCATTCTACCCTCCTTAAAACAAATAAGGATACTTCTCTCTCATTCCCAATTCAAGCTCCTAAGTAGCTTTCTCAACATCAAGATGTTGCCACATCACTTTTACTAGAGAAATTTCACGGCGATGCAAAATCTTTACTTCACGATCTAATATCTGAATCAAAACTTCCTTGTAAGTTGTGTCTCTTTGGATCGAAACATCTATCCACATGAAGACATATGACGGATATGGCTTGTATTTCCTCAACATCGACACGTGGAATACATTGTGCACATGGGGCAATTGATATGGTAGATCTAGATGATAAGCAAGTGGTCCAATCCATTCTATGATATCAAATGGTCCCGTATAACTTGATGCTAGCTTTTCTCGAACACTAAAACAAGATGCACCACACTTTGGCTTCACTTTCAAAAATACATAATCCTAACCATGAACTGCAACAGTCGCCCTCTCTTATCCACATAATTCTTCTGTTAGCTCTGAGTAGTCTTAAGGCGATCATGAATCATTCAAATATCCATAGTTTCGCTTATGAACTGTGACTCGAGATTAATGTGCTCATCTTTTTCAGCCTAACATAAAGGAGATCTATAAGGCCTACCATACAAAACCTTATATGGAGTCATCTCAATACTTGTCTAGTAGCAGTTATTGTAAGCGAACTTAACATATGGTAATTGCGTGACCCAATTAGTTCCAAAATTGAACACATAAGCACGAAGCATACCTTTAAGAATTTGAATAACATGCTCAGATTGTCTATCTATCCAAGGATGAAAAATAGTGCTGAAATCAGTTGAGTTCCCAAAGCACTCTGTAATCCTTTCTAGAACTTAGATGTGAAACATCTATTGTAGCGCCCCCTTTCCGGACGTCATAGATATCGTTACATTCATTCTTTAAAACATTAATTGGAGCAAACTATTGTAATTAATAACATGCATTTGAAATCATAGTTTGGAAAAGCATTCCCAGGATCTTTACTTACATTTTTTTTTTTTACAAAAATACAATTCGCAAGAAATTATAATTAGTTAATTATAACAATTCGGTTTTCCATAAACATTCTGTAAATAGTTTGCTAATATCATTTAAAATTAAACTGACCTTCCAAAACAAAAGATAAAATTGTTTGAACACAGCTCGGCCGGCAAGCCAAACTTTGGGTTTCGGCAGGCCGAACTCAATCGGCAGGCCGAAGATCACCCATCGGCAGGCCGTCCGAGGCTTTACAAAATGGGGTTTTAAAATCAACAAGATCGGCAGGCCGATACATGGCAACCGGCACGCCGATTAAAATTATTCGACAGTCCGACCAGTATGGTAGGCAGGCCGAACAAAAGAAAAAATTGATTTAAAAATAAGTTTTAAAACTTCAAATGCGGAAGAAACTTTATAAAATTATAAAAGTCTATAAAATAAATATTCTCAAAAATTATAAAACATATCCTTAAAATTCAAAAATGTTATAAACATACTCAAAATCGAAAATCATAGATTATTCCATTAAATCTCTTTCCTTGGCGATCTTCCATTTGCAAACCATCTTCCTGAGCTCACACGCCTGTCATTGTCCTCCGCCTACTCCATAACTTTCTTACCCTTATCTGCAATATGATGAAAAACTTGAATAAGCTAATGCTTAGTAAGTACATTATAATTCTCATAACTTAAAAACATTTCATGAACATCATCATCATCATCATCATAATAGTGCACTAGGTACATTTTCATAAGAACATATCTTTCATTACCTCAACCATATTAAAACTTATCCATTTTATCTTAAGGGGCCCAAGTGTTGCACCATAACATCATCATCATAGGCGCGCCGTCATGAGAGGAGAGGGGTAGCTAATCCCAAACCAAACATGACATGTCCAACCTTCGGAACATTATAAACATAAACATAACATAGGGTGTGCAACACTTATTTAGGTGATACATATATACCTACTTATACTTTCATACTTTCAAAAACATTATCATAAAACATGCATAAACTTTCATGCCTTAAACTTCATGAAAAATCATCATGAGAAATCATCATAAAACCATCATAAA